>CM074189.1:23008307-23160552 GCA_037179385.1 Holothuria scabra
TCTACCAAAGGGACGGCCCTTTAAATGAAAAGGGTATTTACAAAAGGTATCACTTGAAACCCTTTGGGTTCGAAGGGTTTAACCCAAAAGGGTTCCAATTTTCAGCTGGGCTGCCAAAAAACTTTGACTAAACCTTAAGCTGTAAAGTATAATCTCTTCTAGTGAGCATGCCTGCATGATTTTGAACCAGCGTCGAAACTCCATGAAGTCTTGACCGTTCACTCCAAGTATAAGTTCAAACTATAAGATCTATCATCAAAGAACCAATCTCAAATTTCCTGCGAGAAACTTAGCATCATGTAGTAGAACTGATCGCCAGTATCTCTGTCTGCCAGGAAAAAAGGGAACCGATCGTGGGGTAAATTTTACAAAATGTGAAAAGAGCGGGGTGAGAGCTGTACTGTATCAATACATTATCTTCTTTCAGATAGCGAGGGGCCTAAGATTTCTAGAGATATAATCACAACGACCAGTGGTTCGAACCTGCCATGCACTTATTCATAACGCTTGATTTTGTATGTATTAGGTAAACATTTCATTTGGAACCCTTTGAGCACAATTGGTTTGAAATGGTAGGCATACCTTTCGAAAAGTAAAAAGAAAAAAACAATTTTTTTAAGCATAGGAGTAGGAAGCGGGGGCTGAGGAGAAAGCTCCCCCAGTGAAAAATGAGGGGCGGAAGCATGCTTCCGCTCCCCCACTTCCCGCGAGTCAGAAACCCCTTTTTTAATTTTCCAAATCTCAAAAACCAGCGAAATTTCCGGCGCGCTTTGCTCGCCGCATTATGCAACATATAAAGTGCGCTAGTTCTTACTAAACTTTTCTGAGCTCTGGACATAACTTGAACAAATCGGATATTTAAATTACCATTGTGACACCACATCATTAAGAGACACCGGCAGCTATGTTGCTATTTTTGTGACCTGTCTTCCATAACATTCCAATTTTTCTACAATTAAAGTTCTTGATTTTGAAATATTTTGTCTAAAAGGACAACAAAATTTGGGAAACTTTTGAAATGTCATCGGGGTCTGCGGGTCTGAGGGGTCGCGATTTTTCAAAATTTTGTATGTGCTTCGCGCCAATTGAAGATAGTCTCTCGAGAAAGACCGTTCCAGGCAGGGAAGCTTTGGCCTACCGTAGTCAAATGTTCTCATACACACCGCATGCGGGACATCGAATCCAAAGTAGCGCTTGCAGTAACCTTCCGTTTATCTTTGCCGCACCCGCACCAAGTTCAAACGAGTTTCAAGGATTGAATTTGTATCTGACTTTTGACGGAATCGAATTCAGTCATAATTAGACACCAAATGATCTCGAACCAAGGAAGTCGGTCCAGCTTTAGTAAAGTTATGCTCAACCGACTGAAACTAAGATTAAAAATGCGGAAATAGAAGGTAAAAAAATTTCAAGTTGATATATTTAAAAAAAAAACATATCGGGTATACCGTCATTTCAAAAAATCCACAAAGGCTACGGGAAGAGGCGGATCCTGTTTGCCGTGATCTGAATATAAGTTCAAGTCCTATTTTGCCCTGCCGTATGTCAACACGGTCCGCTGCAGGCCGAACTGACTAGCTGCATGCTACCCCTTGCCCATAAATATATGTAAATGTCAGTGCCCTGAAATAAGCACTTCCCCTGCTCTGGGAGGAGTGCAGCCCCCTACCCCAACCTGAAAGGTCTACGCCTAATAGCAAAGATGCCAGGTCTGAATTGCGATTTTCTATTGAAAAACCTGCCCCTGTCTAAAGCTATCGGCCATGTCATAACACCCAGTCTCCAGGGGCAGGAATTTCTGATGAGATTTTGTGCCAGAAAGATCAAAATTTTAATGCATGGCTATACTTTGTCGAGTGTCACAACAAGCATGTCATCGGGAAAGGGCTGATGGCTTTTACAAAATGTGGTCAGTGTACCGTTTTCAGTTTGGCACTAGTTCTGAGCTCAGAGGCTCATATTGGGACCAGAAAATTTAGTACACGAATTCCGATATTTTTTCGAAAGGGAAACCGTTCCCAGTCGCTAATAACAGCTCAACCACCAAATTTTAAGTAAGCTTGTAGCGGTTTACGATTTTTAGATAGAATTTAAGTCACTGCTAAGCCGAATTAAAGCTACAACTATTCCAAATAACTTGAGAACCAACACACCCCCAGATGCCAGTCCCGATTAGAACCTATTACACGAAATAAAGCTTGGTGACATTCTCGCCCGTATTCGTATTGTTAATCTTCCAGATTTCGACGTTCCTCGATACAAAAATGATACTAGATGGGTTGAAGGATATTATTCTTTTTTCAGAGATCGGAGTGACCCAGATTATACAATTTGGATCGGTATCCAGCTCGAGTTACTCATTCGCAGTTAACGTTACGCGCGAAACCGACGTAGCAGGGACATAAACAGTTCCACGTTCGCGAAAAAGTGTCCTTTTTCTTTCCACATCTTTTTACCAATTTTAATCCCACGTACCCAAAATAACATTTAAATTTGTTTAATTTTTCATATATTTAACATTACAGCCCATTTCAGATAATTAAAGTGCCTTTGGAACATAATTAGAGGCTGTAGTTTTAGTGCTGTTTGAGGAAAAGTTTACTTAAAACGTGGAAGTTGTGTGTCTCATTCACCTTCGCCAGATTTTAAATTTAAAGGGATATTTTTACTTATTTTTTCTTGATCCATAGGCCAAACGGATCGCTTGTGGTAATTGCATGGGTTATTATTTCATCTTTTGCCATCGATTCGTATTTTTTTCAATCAGACCCTCCGAAGTGCGTCACGAAGTAACACGAAAAGGCAGGACAGATTTTGGTCTATCTGCATAGGCTGCCAGAATGCATTTCACCGCTAGTGATGAAGGTGCAAAGATTCCACAATAACGGTCACAAATGTAAGGTCTGCTATCCAACTGTTAGTGTGTGCTATTAAGTTGTTTTCAAGCTTGCATTACAAAAACATTCCTTCTAATTAAAAATTAGTAAAGTCTGCAATTTCTCTTAAAAATCAGCAGCCATATCACCTAAAAAACTTCATTGGTCAAATGTATTGATTGTAGGTTAGAGGAAGAATTACTTTGACAAGCTTTGCCTGGGCTTTGTTAGTGGCAACCAGAAGGTTATGTAATTTCTAAGCAATAGGTCAGCTGTTCAGTTTTATGGAGGTTAAAAGTGACAGTGATTATCATGCATGAGGATTTTGCTGTGCTAAATAGACTGAACAGATGATTTGTATACACCCTCGTTGGCCGTAGAACAAATGGATTGTTCACTTCGAATCCTTAAGGAATTTTCGTCATGAGGGTGTTCACCCTGACCCCCACCCTCCACTAGTCGTCTGGTTATGAACCTTACTAAAGTCGCTCAATATTTGTGAGGCAACTCCCTGTCGGGTATGGAAATCAGGGGAAACCTTCACATCAGCATATCCCATTTGCATCTGCATACATTAGCAGAATGTAACATCCACAGGGTTGCGATTGCATATATGTATCATAAAAATGAGAGGAAGGAGATAAATGAAGACGCCACGCACGATCATATTTATCAGGTTTGGTGTTTTGGTCAAAGACCTTAATCAAAGTGATCTTAACGGCTTAATGTATTGTTTATAGGGCTGAAAGAAATGAGGACGATTCCTATTTCTTTGGAAACTTGTGAACGATCATTTTACGGTTGAAAGTATAATGGTGGCGTTTTTATATGAGATGGATCAGTGACGACTGATTTTACTGATTATCACCTCTTCCTAGAGGTTTTTGGTATCTTTTAATCCTTCAGCAGTAATCAACAAGTTCTGTCAAATGACAGTTTGTCGTGTAAAATTTAAGTGAAGACACCCGTATTCATGCATGTGGCAGTCATAATGGGGGTGTAGAGATATATCCCAATGATAATGGGTGAAGCGGATGCAACGCAACGTTTCCTTACGTAAATCTCTTGGTAGAGAATACTTTTATTTTTATAGCTACGTAAACTGTGTAAAAATGGCTCAAAATCGCTGTTAAATTACAAAACAAAAATAAAGAGAAATATAAGACATTACAGAAAAATTCTGGTACCATTAAAGTTTCCAGAACTTTTCCGTAATCTTTATTTATCTCTTTATTTTGTCATTCTGTAAATCTACCGTAATTTTGTATAGTGTATGTATAATTACAGGGCATTATTTACCATGATTGAAAAAATGTAATTTGCCTGCTTTTGTAAAAGATACACTACAAATCCCAGTTTGTTGTGGTAACTTAGCACCATTAAGGTAGCTAGCCCGCTTCCTGTATAACTTTCTGAGAACTTCATTTAGCTAGACTGCCTCATAAAATTTGTGTAATCGTACCTTAGTTACTTTCCAGAAACCTGTGCTCCGGGAGGTGTCCCACAAAAATGCCAAAATCGGGAAGAAGCAAAAGAACTTGAAGCAAATCAACTTGAAGCTCCATAGTTTTAACTATTTGCTGAAAAAGGGCACAAATTTCGACTCGCTCTATGCGGCCCAAATAACGTGCCTAGTGCAGTGGTGTACAAACTTAAGAACCCCCTCCGGATAATGTCTAGGTACGCCATTGTCTTCCTCGTGGCTCTGTTTTGAAAGTAGGCCTACATGACGCACCCTGAAAATGCACTGTTTTGAAAAGTCACCTTGGTGACCTGTTTCATAGTGATCTTTTTACATCTTTGCCAAAGCATTATTACGTGACATTTCTTTAATACACGATTTTGCGAACTGTTGCCGTTATGCAAATCATACCTGTGCCACATTTCTAAGGCACCTCATTACGAATGACAGATTTATTCAAATTTCCAGTTTAGACATGATTTATTAAGGAAGCAATTTTTACAGGCACCAACGAGCAAAGCTTATATCTTTTCTTTTATGGTATCACTACATTGCCAGGAATGATTAATACACTTGTTTTGCTGTGCAATGAGGTATACATAGTTGTAGAATTACCTAGGTACGTTCCTTCAGATAAATTCACTCTATATTTTACAAAGGAAATTGACGGCATTCGATTAAGCATCACGATATCTTCGAATAGGCTATAGGTCGCACTACGATTTAGCCGTACACATGTCAAACGAGATTTTCTCTACATTCAGCAAACTGCTAGTACATGAAGGGTGGACGATCTCTTCAGGACTGCCAACAGACATACACAAACATGTTTTTGGTAGCGAACGGGGAAACACATTTTCAACTGTGAAAATGTAGATATCCCTACTTCCAGATGTATCCACATTTAACTGGGACAAAAGACGCTAATGTTCACGATTCATTCGCACTACACGAATGTACACGCTAACTAAATGATTGGTTGGTTGGTTAGATGGAGTTTTACGGCCCAGTTTCTAACCTCTTGGTTCAAGTCGAGACGGCCACGGGAACGGCCTTTTTCCAGTTGTGGCTCACTGGGCTTGTTTTCCTACCCTATTGCTTATGGGGAGCATCACGCACATCGGCAGTAGGTTCCATTTTTTAGTCTTCGGTTTTTACGACGGAAAACACTAGCATTAAACGCTAGCTAGTCACTGGCGGGTCACCTGACGTATAAGATGAAGGAAACCCGAGCGAGAAGCCGACAGTGGACCGATAAAGTACCGATGGACAAATTTAAGAGAGAAAAAATTGCCTGCTTAATTTCTGAACAAACAATTTTGCACTAAAAGAAAGGGTATACATTTGTTAATGTAATATGTGACGAAAAATTTTATTTAGTAAATTATGTTGGTGGGAAAAGGCTGGAGGTCCACCAGCGTTTTTACGCCACAAAACGCCGGCTTGAAAACGCAAGCTGTAAGTTGGCGAGGGCCGGGTTTACCAGAAGAAGAAAATTAATTCACAAAAATACCAAAAAGTACATAAATTGTATCCTTTAATCCTTTGTAATTGTTTTCGAGAAAGGGGGCAATGCATTACAAATCGCGGGCGTCATTTCATTGGTGCATATTCATATATGTTGCTTTCTGTTCGTTATTTGGCCAAGTCCTTATGAAGGAGTGTTGAAAATTTGGAAACAAGGGTTACCACTGGAAATTTTCCCTGTTTTGAAACGAATAATTACAAATTATGGAGCTCTTATTGGAGAGAATTCGGAATTTCATGGAAGAGAATTCGGAAAAAGCACACTGTAGTTGGTGTCACAAGTGGCAAACATGCGAATTTTTTCAGTTTTCAGAGCCGAGGGAATAGCCCGGGACAATCGCGCCCCTGCTCCCCCTGTAGCTACGTCATTGCTAAGTGCTCATATATATTCATGCTGAAAATTTTCCCCCATGGGATAAATTCTCACCGGAAAACGGTTATCTCATGAATTGATTATTCTTGATATTTCTTCATAAATTTTCTGATCCAGGTAGAGCACGATCGCAGAACATAGTGCCCATTTTTAGTACAATCTATAATCATAATATGGAAAATAATCCGTCGGCCTAAGCGCAATTTTTACACATTTAAACGATAATCCATAATTTCAACAAAATATTCATACTTTTAAAGATTCTGCAAATTTTTCCTTGTCCAAGCCAGCCAAGATGGTAGAATAGGGACAAGAACCACTTAAGTTAGAATTGCATTTAGCAATCGACGAAAGAACTGGGGTCTTATTCGAAAGGAGACCTATCAAACGGATTAATCAACGTTGATATCTTATCACCCACAGCATCAAGGGATTGCAAATATTACCTGAGAATTAGCCTTTATCCCCTCTTTTTCATAGTTTTGTTCAGTTTTCATTGCATTGAAGCACTATTTATTAAGGTCTGGCTAGTCCAACACAATGTGGATTAAATTTTTTCATCTCAACCCGAAACCGCCATCACTTTAATGGTTTGTTTTGTTAATCTCGAAACTACTGTTTAGTCGGAACTGATTGGTTTCCGTCATACCGAACAGAATGCAAATGAACTCCAGAGGCAGAAGTTTGATTTCTGCAAGCTCTTTAGTTTAGGGAAAGTTAACAGAGGTTTCCGGAAAAACCAAACGTGAATTTGAATCTTCTAATATATAACACCAAGTTGATATTCTCAAATAAGAGTCAAAACGCGTCAAAAGACACAATAAATTATTTTCCTATAGCGGCTGAAAATGCTGAAGCAGTGCATGAAATTTCCTCTCGATTAAGCAGATGACAAAGCTATTTTTTAATGACCTTTTAATCCATTAAAAGCCCTACTGAAACTGAACGAGCCCATAAATTGCACTTATGCCGGATTAACTTGGCGGTTTCAAGTTAGCTTCATAGGAAGAGGTTCTGTTGAATATTCTTCCGAATAAAGGCTCCCTGAATGAACTTATTACGGTATTTTTCGGGTAGATGTGCTCTGTCTAACAAGTTATTTCTTGATCGGCGGTTGCCATAGAATTGTTTCGACTTTATTCTTTGTTGGGGCTTAGGGATTAAGGCTGTCGTTAGCCAGTAAGGAAACTTCTTGTTAAACAGTGCGAATCGCCCCCGTTTTTCTATGTTTCCGCTACCTTGGTTCATCTGCAGTACAAAAGCACCTGTGTAGGGTATATGCGATCTGTTTAATAAGGTGTTTCTTGATTGGTTGTTGCCATTGTGTTGTATCAATTGTATTCTTTGTTAGGGTTAGGGATTAGGTTAGGGATAAGGGCTATCCTTAGACAGTTAGGAAATTTCTTATTAAACAGTGCGCATCGCCCCCTGTATATATATTAGGGTTAATTGAAATGATAATTTTGTCTGATTTCGCTGCTTTTTGAACAATTTTTAAACTTTTAATGCATTTGTAGAGAGTTATTGACCCATTTGTTGACTATTGTTTTCACGTGTGATATCGTAATGTTACTCCTTCAGGTTTTAGCGTTCCAGTCTGGCAGGGTCGGAGGGCAGTTTTAGGACAGTATCTTCAAAATCGTTTCTTCAAAACTGCAAAAGTGACAGACTTGAAGCAATTATCATCGAATAAGAATTCATCAGCAAGCAATCTCCTTTAATGCACTGTTGCAACGCAGGAGGGGCATTGGGACATGCCCCCGCCCTCACGAATGTCATTTTGTTTTGATCCTAAAAATACATCATTTAGTAACGCAAATTTTACTTAATAGGGTAGCATATGTGGCGCTAGACTGCATGCTGGGAGATCTAGTTTCTCAAAAATTTTAAATGGGAAGAAGTGTCTCCCTAGGACCCCGGTCGTGGTGTATCTGGGCTCACTGGTAACGGGAGGGGGCAAATGACCATATTTACTTGATGAAAACTCCCTGTTTGCAAAGCCTCTACTGAATTCAGAGACCGAGGGTTATTGAAGTCTTCTATAGGAAACCTACGTGAAGCTACAGGCCACATGTGTATAAAAGCATTTCAGTTCAGTGGCCGGAGATGTTTCTGCCAGAAATACATAACTCTTTCCGAAAGACTATCTAAGCGGAGCGCCACCATCAGTTGACGCAGAGATTAGACAAAATTTTTAAAAATTGCGATCCCTCAGACTGTCGGATATGTAATTCCCATGCACGTGAATAGGATCTAAGCAGTCGTTACTTTGAGTTTAATTTGCAAAAATATTGCTCCCTTAGATCAAAATGGGCAGATTAGCCTTAAAAATGATTAGAAAATTATCGTCTAAAATGGACCACTAGCATTATTTCCGGCAAAATTTAAACACATGTATACACCTGTAAACTCCCATTTTCCCGTGTAATCCATCAATTGGAAGGAATCTCAGAACATTTTTAAAAGTTTCGCCCCAATCTTCTTCCATATTGTGCAAAGTGTTGACCACGACTATGAGGTGAGGATGATGAATTATTGTTTTAAAAGCTGTCCAAACGAGTCGCTATTTTTGTAATCGTTTTGATTTTTGATGAAAATTTTACTGTGAATATAATGCGTTTTTTTATTCAGACAAATTCTTGAAAGATTTGGGGTTCTCTTAGGATTTCAGTGTTATTGCAAACATGCCAGATTTTTAAGAGTCAAAAATGGCTGCCCCATTTTCCAGCCCCTTGTTGGAAATGCATGGCGTGTGAAAATTAGCTTAGTACCTTTCGTTCGAAAAGTGGGCCACTACAACTACTGATTCTCGGGAGTATACGATATCAGTGCTACAAATTACGCATACGGCATTATCGGCATGTTATGTTATTGATAAAAACGATGGGGATTGCTAAAAACAACTGTTGAGAAATTTTCTCTGCTTTAATCTGACAAACATCCATGCGGAATTTTACCTGAAACTTCCACAAGTTTTAAGAAAACGGTCAAAACTTCTCAGTTCTCTCTTATCTGATGCAGGCTTCGACAAACCCCACGCCCAACAGTTTAGGAAAAGTAAGGAGGTGCTCTGACAAAGTAGACTGCTCAATGTCGTAAAGACCGCCGGGCAGGTATTCCAGGAACGTTTCCACAGAGTTTTATTTAAGGTGGACAAATAGATATATACATGCGGTCAAGGGGACTTAAATGCCCAATTCTCTTATCCCAAACAGTACAAATTCTCCTAACCTTCTTCGTTAAGCACCTCCCACAATTGTCTGAAATTCACCCTCATCCGGACACAATCTCAGTTTATTGCTTCTGGGTGAGTATAGCAAGCTCAATGTGTATAATCAAAACACTCTCAGGACAGTTCATGCTGTGTAATATAGGCATTGGTATTCTGCATATTTTGAATTAGCAGCCAATCAAAAAGCTGAGCTAGTTGAGAGTTTCTGTTACCCTATACTGGAGGTGCAGTTTGGGGTGAGAGGCTTGGCCCTTTGAAGAAGAGCTGGCCCGATGAACAAGTAACGAAAGGAATGATTTTTGGAAGCCTGTCTGGAGCTAAATTATCTTTAAATCTGAATAAGATTTTTCCCTTTTCAGTGCACATTTTTATTTGAAAAAATGAGTTATTGTACACATTTTTTAATGATTCTGTGTGGTATAAAAAGGCGAAAAAATCAACGTCAAAAACGTACCATTTTGCAAGAGGGTGATGTGAATAGTTCAATAATTGCTTCGTTACGCCCCCCCCCCATTTTCATATTTCTTCCTACGCCTATGACATGCTTTCTTAGAAAGTTGCTGCATTAATAAACAAATATTATTCTATTGCATAAACGAACATAAAACTTCCCTGGTTGTATACAAGCTTGTCAAGGCTATGATTAAGTAGTGGCTTTCGAAAAAACCCGACAGCTGCTGCAGTGTGTTTGTCAGTTTCGTTTGCATAAAAGCCTGTCTATTATTACAGACTATATATGAAACGAGGTGTACCTCTGTGTAAACTGAGTTGAGCATCGGTCAGCAATTATCTCAGTAGCTTAGGCCTATCAGACTAAAATCTGATATCTGAACCACCTTTTACTCTAAAAGCAAAATTAAACCGTCTTTCACAAGCCTCCATTTCAACGGAAATAGGTCAATGTTCCCTTAGTCCACATGAACCTGGCAGGGTTCGATATTTTTTCTTGAAGTTAAAGTAACTCTATTTACATTTGTACTCTGAAGAAAGAAAAAAATGAGATTAGTCACCTTCCAATAGAGAAAAAAATCATAGCAGTTTTAATGCACAATAAGAATATTAACAATTCATTCTTTAAAGATTGCATGTGCTCCATCAGGAACAAAACTTCGCTCTTTCAGAGTGATTTTTAATCTTCTCGGGGGAATAAACACAGTAAAAGAGTGAATTCCCGGTTTCTTTCTCTATATAAGAGAGTGATTAAGTTCACTCTTTTGTTTTGAATTTAAAGGTCTGCCAGTACTCTATTTCTTGTGGTTTGATTAGAAAGAAATCTTGATCTTCCATATCACTGGATGCCACGTTCAACCGACTCGTTCCCCTTAATGAATACAGTGCTCTCCGTGAAAAGTTGGCAAGTATTCTCATCTTGAACAGTTACCTTTTGAAAGCTATTTCGGGGTTTTTTCACTGTACCCGAATCGCTTTGAACTGAAATTTAAAACAAAATATTATGCATCATCTCCTGATATGCCTAAAGGTCGTCCAAAGTTAACGATGGTTCTCCTCGCGAACAACCCAATCATATATGCAACTACAGCGTTGCTTGTCGCTTATGAACAAATATTTGAACTCATTTTGATCTTAAATCTATCCATTATGTAAATTTTGTAGTAGACCACAGAAATTCTCAGTTGGCACAGTTCTTTGACTCCACGTTCAAAATATTGCAGAGTGTAGTTCATATTTTTCACAGCATGTACTTTGCTGAGAGTGTTTGGATTACACTTCGGGGTCTTGTACACTCACACTTCAGCCCTTAAGCAATAAACTGAGATATTGTCTGGATAAGGGTGAGTTGTAGGCAGTTTTCCGAGGGACTTCATTAGGTACGTCAGGAGAATTACACTCTAGAATCAAAAGAGTGAACTTAGTCACTCTTTGATAGAGTGAAAAGTGTGGATTCACTCGATTAGAGTAATAATTCACTCCAAGAAGATTGAAATTTACTCCAAAAAGAGTGAAATTCCCTTAAAACGAGCGAAGTTTTACTCTTAATGGAGTGCCCACATGTAGTGATCACTCTTAAAAAAGAGCGATCATTGCAGGCACTCGTGGAAGAGTGAATTTTCCCTCTTCCTCTTATGAATTTCACTCTTTTTGGAGTGAGTTTCACTCCTCCTGGAGTGAATTATAACTCTAATGGAGTGAATTCACACTTTTCTCTATGTCAAAGGGTGACTAAGTTCACTCTCCTGATGTTAGAGTGTGAACTGCCAGGGGTGATAGGATTACAGGTTGTGTGGATTGAATTCTGCCATACAATATGGTGACATTCACCAGATAGTTTTAGGAGTGAATCTGTTATCATTATAAAACCATTTAGTTTCAACTGAAGCTGCTTTTGGCCTATATACTTTTTAAGGTTGACTGTCTTTCAGAAAAGAAGCACAGGTCAAATCAAGTTCTGAATATGTTAAAGGGGTAATTAGGTACTTACTCTTACCATTTTGGTGAAATTTGCATTGAAACCCGATGCGTGGTTCTCAAGATATGAGCAGATAAAGTTCTAAAATTTTTAACAAAAAATGAACTTATGCAAGCAGGTGTGACATCATATCCTCACATTAATGGGCAGTTACTGTTTTTAATATTTATAGCAATTCAATATTATCATAATTTGATTGCATAGGTGGCATGGGAACTTTGCAAACTTTGCATTTCCAACAAGGAGGTCCCCTCTTCCTTTTAATTTCAAGGACAACACAACAGTCTGAAAAACAAACATTCCTTTTCAATGTGAGGAAGTGATAACCTCTGCTGCCCTGAAGATCACTTTGGAACACAAATCTAGGGACTTCATTAACTGATATCCTGAAGATACACGTCCGATGTGAATGAAAGATTCACCACAGTGGGTAGGTTTGATTTCTCTTTCACAAGAAACTTTAAATGTCCATAACATTTAGAGAAAATCGTGTTACAACTACTTGATACTAACCGGTTTAATTTCATATCAGTGTATTTTTGCTGCTGAGAAGAAACAATTAAAATGACTTATAATTTAAATTTTTAAATTATTTTGTACTTTTGTGGATAACTAGTATGAAACCAAGTGACTGCAATACGAGGACTTCCTTCTAAATAAACAGAAATGCCCTCGATTTTTCAGAGTTACGGTACTTCATTTCGGGGTGGAGCTGTCCAAAATGTTACTTTAATACCAGTAAATTATTTACGGACATGAAAACGACTAGATTGCGGTCAGTTTTTGACTTAATACAACATTCAATACAAATATGAAATACTGTTATAACTTAGGAAGTAAATAAGTTAATCGCACACTTGATATGTACAAAGTGGTATCCTGGACACTTCTTTCCTAATCCAAGTCAAGTTTAACGACTGAAACAACAGATTGGCCAATTTTTTAAGAACAATAAACAAGAAAAACATGAAAAAATATTTGAACACAGTTTGATGATCACGTTTTTACTTCGATTGAGTAAATTTGATATCGGCAAAGCATTATATGTTCGGGAGATAACCGCTTTCGGGAGATACGGTGATAGTTTTTCACCAAAACGGGCGAAATAGGTAGCGCCCTTTTAAGATTTCTCTTGGTGTTTTGCGATCAAGTCAAATTCAACCGAGACGAACGTCGTTCAAAATACCTAGAAATTTTTATCGCCCTGGGAAAGACAAATTTTGGCAGTATTAGAAATTCTTTCTCCCGGGAGAAAAAAAAAACAGTTATAATGCTTTGATATTTCACCGCGCACCTTTTGAGATATGGAACATTTTTGTTTCGTTTTATAGACTCGAAAAAGCCGCAAGCCGAGTGCAGCTGTGTCTATCCGGTGACATTTTTGCAACCTCTTTGTGATTTTGCTCTATGGTGGTAAGCAGTTTCCTTATATTTGAATACGTGCACATTTACGAAACAAAGCGCCGACTGAAGAGAAAGGCACTGAGTTGCTCATAGGTATCCATGCTGAAATTTTCCCCCGATCACATGGATTATCATTTCCCCCCGAAAGCTGTTATCTCACGAACTGATTTTTCTGGACATTTCTTACTTAATTTCCTAAACCAGGTAGAGGAACATGGCGGAAACAAAACAGTTCCCATTTTTAATAAAATGTACAACCGTAATATGGAAAATAATCTGTATAGGCGATTTTACACATTTTAGCCCATAATTATTACTAAATACTCTTAATTTCGGACTCTGCAATATTATTTCCTAACTCAAGCCATTTACAATGGTAGATAAAAGAGTAAAGCCGCTAATTAATACTTTTACTAATTGATGAATGACCTTATTGCGGCATTCTTCCTGTTTCCGCTACTTTGGTTCACCTGGAGGACAGAGACACCTGTGTATATATTAGTAAAACTGAAATGATAATTTTGTCTGATAAGTCTGTTTTTCTGCATAATTTTTAAAGCTCTAATGCATCTTCCGAGCTTGATTGATCCATTTGTTGAATATTAACCATATGTGTGAGATTGATGAGTTATTAGTTAAGTTTTTAGCATCGCATTCTGGCAAATTTGGCGAGGAGCGTAAGATCACTTTAAATAATTATTTCTTAAAAATGTAAAACTGACAGACCGAAAGCAATTTTCAAGGCCTCTGATGATGTGATGTGATAGAAAGTTCAATTATATAAGCTTAAGAGAGGGCTTCTGTACTCAAATTCTCTTGTGCAGGGCGTGGCAACCTACTTAAAAATCCTTCTCCACAGTAAACTCACATCACAATATATCAAGTAAGTAAGTAGTTAGTTAGATAGTTAGTTTGTTAGTTAGTTAGTTAGTTAGTTTGTTAGTCAGTTAGTTAGTTAGATAGATAGTTAGATGTAGTTTTACGGCCACGTCCATTTTTCCAGTTGTGGCTCACCGGCTTGTTTTGCCTACTCCATTGCTTATGCTGAGCAACAAGCACAATGGCACTAGGTTCTATTTTATAACTCTTCGAAGTGACGCGGCCAGGACTCGAACTTTGAAGTCTTTCCATCTTTGTGTAGTTTCTGCGGGGAAAATGACGAAACGATAGACCACTTATTCTGGTGGTGCAAATGTATTTCAAATTTTATTTTAGATACTGAGCAAGCTGTGATCGGTAAACAATTTTGTTTTACAAAACAAAATTTCTTTTTAGGGTATAAATTAATTCTTAGCCATCCACACATTTTTTGATTTTCCATGTAAAATACTTTATCTTCCAAAAGATTATTAGGTGAGATTCCCATTGTTAATGAATTTATTTATAAATTTAAGTTTACTTTACAAGTAGAACAGTATTTGTATAAATGCAAGTCCCCTCAGAAAATTTCTTTTGAGCTATTAAAGAATGCATTTGGGAATAACAAATTCTTATGTGAGTAAAAATTTATAGTAGAGTCCCCCAATATTACTATTTATTTTATGTTAAGTACTGAGTCAATACTGTTAAATGTTTCGTACACAAATTCATTTTACAGTATGTTAATATAGTCATTATATACAACCACGGCACAAAAGTTAAACGTATATAAATATGAAGTCTGAAAGTTGAATTTATGTAGCCTTGAAACTTTAAGGTTGTACGCACAGCATATTGCCATGGTTATGATAATGGTTATTATTTGTAATTATATATGTGAATCAACTAAGTAAACTTTAACATTTTAGACACATCTATATATAGATATGATAATTATTGACCTGTGCTATTTATTGAGCTGTGTTATTCCATTATGCTATGCTATCTCATTATGTTAGAAGCCAACTTTTGAATCATTTGGTATAACGACAATATGACATAATGCAATTTCAAAATATGTGTGATGTAAATTTGTGTATATATTATGATCAATCAGAATAAAGAAGATGGTAAAAAATGTAAGTTAGTAGTTAGTTTGTTAGTTAGTCGGTTGGTTAGTTAGATAGTTAGATGTAGTTTTACGGCTCAGTTTCCAACCAATTGGTTCAAGTCGAGCCGGCCACGGCCTTTTTCCAGTTGTGGCTCACTGGCTTGTTTTGCCTACTCCATTGCTTATGCTGGGCACCAAGCACAATGTCATTAGGTTCTATTTTATAACTCTTCGAAGTGACGCGGCCAGGGCTCGAACTCTGAAGACTTTCCATCTTTAACCTATAACTTACAACACTTAGCATAAATCTGAATAGTCACCTCGAATGGAAATTGGGATCCCACCCCTCTTTAGGCAGATTAAAATTCATTTTTTTTAAGAAATAATGACGTTACCATCTTTTCATGATAACCCAAATTTTGGAGGTGCGCTCTCCGAAATGACTAAAAAGTAGTGTTTCCGACCAACTTGTGGTGATTCGGTGGACTCCCAGTTTGCCTCTACTAGAATTTACGACTTTACCCCAGCCAAGGTCATATGATTGCTTGCGGTCAGATGACGTCAAAGAATCGCCCGGTTTGAAGCTCTTTCGCCCAGTTTGAGTGCCGATTTTTCATGCTACAAAATTTTCTCATGGTGAGTTCATAGTAACACTGGGATTTCAAGCAACGCCCTTGAAATTATACTTTCGTGGGAGAAAAGAGCCGACGAAAATCAGTCTCCGCTGATTCGTGGCGTAACCAAATGACAATTATCGTGATCTCCTGGGAGAGGCTTGGGATACCTTCTTCTTAAGAACTGGAGAAATATGTTATTTTAGGTTTCTGTAAGCATAGTGGTGCAAAGTGTATGCCTCAAATGTTATAAAGTTTTAAGTGTCCTGTTTGCATTTTTTACTATAACCTTGGCGATGGGGGTTGTCCCTCAGTCCGTTTTGCTGTTAAACTATATTTGATAAATCGTGCCGACATTGGATTTAAGGATATGATTTTGTATGCATTCGAGAAAAAAAGTGGTCGGTTTCGGCTAAATACTATAAGTGGCTGGTGGAAAGTTCAACAACAGTGAACCTGGTCAAAAGGTTGACTAGGTAGGGTTAAAAAGCAACATTTGTTAAATGTGTGAGCAATAGCTGGCAGATAGTTGAACGCTTGGTTCAATTTCGAACAAATCTGGCTTTGTAGACTATAAGAACCTGGCATGCTTGCACATCGATTCTAAGCCGGCGGAAAAGAAGAGATGTAAGAAGTCATCTCAATTAATCAACCCACTTAGGAGCAATCGAGGCAACTTGCGCAGTATAACCAGCATCGTCTCACACAGCTTCTATAACCATCAAAACATTTAAAGCAGTTTTCCAAGCAACCTGTCTACAGCACTCAGCCCAGATTAAAAAGCTTTTTCTTCAGAATCACTTTAAGGAATTCAACCGTTATCACATTCCAGCCCGTAAAGAGTTAATGGATTTACAACAACTGTATTCAATTTAAGTAGAACCTGAGAGCTAATAATAAACCCCACTGAAGTAGGTTTAAGTTGTTTCAAGCATTGACCTTGACTAGAATACGTTAAACTTGAGGGTAGGAGAGAGTTTGGGCCTTTAAATTAAAGGAAACTTTTACGGGAAACAGCAATGCACTGTGCAAATGGATGCACCTAAAGCAAGCCGATGTAAACTCCATTCGTGTGACACAACAGTCAGCTTCTCTGTTGGGCAGTTGGGAAATGAATTCTCTGCAACAATTCAAATTCTGAAGAGCAATTGTTCGGCCACAATGAAGCCATCAGGACAGGCATTCCCTTCAGTGAAGATTTGCCCTTACTAGGAATTCTCATGGAAGCGTAAATAGGCTACACTTGTGTGTACGTCGTGGAATATTATGACCAATGCTATGCACCTTTAGTACATGTTACTCCTCTTCGACTGAGCTTGGGAAGCAATTAAATTAGTGCGTTAAGTGACTGACGACAATTGGACGAAAGAAACGGTGGATACAACATGGGTAAATAAATAAAATTGCCCTGTCTTATTAATTAAGTGTTTTTTTTTCTTTTTGGATGCTAGTTTATACTTATTTGATTGGTTGAAATCAGTTAAGGTTAAGTTTGTTGCATATTGCAACTTACCTTTAGTATATGTGACCACTAGTTTGACAATCTTTGCTAATTTTACGTTCATGAATTCTGCTTCAAATCAACATTTTTATTCGGTAGCTACGTGGTTATTTTTGCTAATAATCAAATAACCGGGGAGTTGTTATAGTCAAAACCGGGGAGTTGTTAACAACAACAACAACAACAACAACAACAACAACAACAACAACAAAATCATTTGAGTGCGGCGGCAAGGCAAAATTCCTAGTAAAGTCCAACTTGGAAGTATTTATGAGAAATGGTAGCCTAAGGGAAAAATAACCTTTCGTGGGGCGAAGACTTGTATCAGTCCAAGTAGGTTTGATCAGTGATGAACTAGACCTGTGCGATGTGGGATATTTGTCATTTGTGGGATGAGGACTACAATTTCATACAAATTAAGAACTACTGTATCGCTTTCATATCAGAACAATACATATTATTGCATGTTGTATCGTTTGAATGGCCAGCCTATGATTTGGGACATATTTTCGTGGGGAGATGCGCATGTTCGGAAAAACAATTGGAAGGTATCGTGCCTAATGCTTGAAAAGGCGAAGTAAAAGTTTGTCTTTTAAGTTATAGATGTTTGTTTTGGTCTTGGTAAATTCTTGTCACCTGTGGACCATCTTATATTGTTCTTTTACGTTTTTGTCACATGAAAATGACAAATTTGGGTAGGACTATTCGTATGAAAAAAGCATTGAAAACCTAGAAAATGGTCACAATTCCCATGCAAATCCATTGCATATAAACCATTTTACAGGATAATTTCTGATTTGGATTTAATTATGCATAAACATGAGCCAAATGTGCAAATTTTTTGATGTCGAGAGAACGACAGGTCTTAAATAGCCAACGTCACAATTTTTTTTTTTTTTTGCAATCTTCATTCAGGGACAGTTGTAACATTAATATTTTCAGTGGGCTTTGTTTTGGGAATTTAAACTGTGTCCTTGGAAACCATCAGCATCACTTCAACTAAAAGTTGTAAACTGCCTGATGAATAATTAAGAGGTAATTAATTTGGTATTAATCAACACTCTGCAACCCTCTGCATCATAATGTTTGCAAAGGAAAACAAGTTAGGCTTCTGAAGAGGCATGCAAAAACTGTAGAACGGTATCTTAAGACGGTAAAAGTATATTTATATAATACGAAATTTACGTTTACATTTACGACAAGTTTTTGGCTCTTTCAAACCAGAGATTGGAAAGTTTTTAACAAAAACATGCGAAAAATTGGATTGGAATCCGATCCGAATAGGCCTACGTAGTTTGTCAGTGGTTTTACTCTGCGCTCTGCAACTGTCAACTGAAGTATCAATTATAAAGTCAGGCGTTTTTTATGGATGTTTCCTTACCACGGATTTCGTATATGCATGGACAGAGCACATTACACGATTGTCGCTAACGTACGTGTGAGTATAGGCGTAGCAAGATGGCTGTCTGGTATGGTTTTGTGTGTGAAATTTTGGACTTGCGCAAGTTCAACTCGCAGACCCGGTTAGCTCTAAACAAGTCACAACTTACAATTCCTACGGGACAGAGGCATAGTTGTTTGGCCTTTCCATATTTCAAGGCACAACAGGATTTCTGTTTAATATGCTTCCCTATGGGTAGAGGTTTAAAGAGAATGCCCACGGTATCGTTCCCTTCTGCCAAACATGCCGACTAACATGGAGAAATGAACCTGTATGTACCTTATTTGAACCCAAACTTTAAAGTGGACCTACTTGCAACCGTATATGAACTTTGATGGTTTATCTGGCTGACGCTATATGGTACATTTTGTGTGTTGTGTCGTTAAATCATAACCTTTGCTGGTTGGTTTCTATACTTTTTGTCCCTATGAAACACCTATAAGGCTTTACTCTGGCACCCTATTTCTTTAAAGAAGCGCTTCGGGCCCCCATGGGACCTTCGGACATACGGTACCCCGTATTTTAAACAAGAGGCCCAAACCATGGTGACAATGGCTTATACACATATCGTATTTTGTAAAGTAACATAAATTCGTGCTTCTGATTTCTAAAATAACACGAAATTAGAGATTGAAATTACGTAACCTATATATTCTCATGTCACTGGATGTAAGAAACATTTTATTTTAAAGATCATAATTATTCTCAGGAAGCATTTATATTTAGTGGCTGAGTATAGCACATGAAAAATGCAGGAAAGGTGACAGAATTTGCCTTGTCGGGTTGGGAGTGTGCATGGAAGCAACCCGAAGACGCTGCAAATCGGAGGCGTTAGGGCGGACAAAAGGATATCGAACGTAACATTTTTACCACGAGAGTGGACACCTGTGAGTGTTTAACTAGTACTTATAGAAAAATGAAAATTTAAATCCCTTGTTGCTTTAAATTTTTCAAAAGATGATGGACTGCTTTATGGAACACTACAGTTATAACCAGACAACTGTCTTCGAGTCTCCTGGTTCCGAAAGTCAACAAGAATCCTCCAGAGCCAGTGCAACTGGTTAAAGTTTATACTAACGTTAATATCCATCACGGCTCACCCCTAAATCAGTTGGAATGATTGTCTGATGATTTTACTAAGTTATAAAGATAAAATGTTAGTTCATACCTTCACACTAAGAATGAACGTCATGCGTTTACGTCACGCGAAATCTACTTGGAAGCAAGACAACGAAACACTCCGACCGCAAGACATACACTTCGCACCATGGTAAAGAATAAACGCCCGGGGAGCTGACAGAGGCTTAGCCTTATTCGTGTGTGGAGACAGGTACGATCCCCCCAAAACCAAACAAAACCGTGTCGGATCACAAACACAGTGCCATGAAAATTGTACACCGTCACATCGGTGCAACAAGGAACAAAAAAATCTTTGTTACTGATTCAGAATTTGCCACTGCAGTCCAACCCTTAACTCCAAAAGAACACCCGAGCTCAAACACGGCAAACCACCCAAGAAACAAAGTTCCACCCATCGCCCAACTGGCCCACATAGACAACCGCGCTAGAAGGCAACCACACGCCTGAAGGTTATACCTCACACCGGAGGCAACCTCTCGCAAAAACACTGGACAAATACAGATGCGCCTTATAAAATGGTGCTCCAGAGGCGGGTTTGGCAAACTGTACTCCCATTATTAACTCGTTCAAACAAACTCAGCAACGGGATGCTGAATGAGCTCCGGTGTGAGAATCAGCTGCGTCCGAAAAGTTGATTGAAGTTATGCGCTTGTTTCCTTCGAAATGCGCTTTTTATACAGTGACGTTATGTCACTGTATATGTCACTGTATATGCCATTATTCATCTATCTATTTCTGATAAAACTGGGCAAACATGGAATCTCGTGTGAGAAATATGTTAGTAGCATGTTCAAAAGTAGGAAATTCCTAAGTACTGTTGTCATTTTTCTTTTAATACAATCTTTATACGGAAAAGGGTTTTGCAGAAAAAGGGGAATATATCAAAATAATGAGATCTTAATTTTGCCGTTCAGACGTATTTAGGATTGGTCCTATAATTTTAAACAGAGTTTATGGCTATGCTTTTATTTGGTTTATAATTAATCAAACAATATTTTTATTTCTAGTTGGTCAATTACGGCAGGGCGCCGTTAAGACAGCTCAATACAGCTCCCTAATAATAACTTTCACAGCCGTTGTCATTGGCGTAGCTAGGGCTTGTGGCGCCAGGGGCAAGACATAATATTGGTCCCCTACCCCATCTTTGGGTTTTTTATCTTGTGAATACTGACATCACTCAAAATTCTAAAATTGCTATTTTAATATAATGCTCAGGGATGCTGGCAGGGATGGCGCTAGGGTTTGTCCGACAAGGGAGCAGACTCCGGAAATAGTGTCAAGCATTTCGAAACCCCGACAAAGGCGATGAGTTCCCGGTGGGACGTGACCGGCAGAATTTGACACGCGTACAGCGCGCCAAATTTTTCGGGTTTTTTTTTTTTTAACACTGAAATGATTACAAATCCGGAATTTGTTGAGAAGAAAGCTCGAAATTTTTGGAAGAAATTTAGCTTTTTAAGTTTGGATGGAACAGTTAATAAAAATATTGAAGAATCTGCCCTACTTATAAGCAAAATCAATAAGTTATATGGGTTACTAGAATTCTTTTCGCCTTTGGCATTTTATTGTTGGCCAACTTATTTAGGCTCTAAAATGAAACTGGAAATTTGCCGGGAACATTTTAGCTTTTCTGAATAAAAATTATAAAACAAAGAGCTTATATTGGAGAAATTTTGGAATTTAATTGAAAAAAATTTCAACTGAGTTTTTGTTCTTGGTAAGATGAAATTGAAAAATTGAAAAACAAGAGCAAAAATAAGTAGAATGTACGGAGTATCCACCAAGATTCGAAAACTTATTGCTAATTTTTACAAATATTTGATAATCTGAAGCTTATGTTGGGGAAGAATGGTAAATTTAAAACAGCTTTCATGGTTTTATGGAATCTGACCTTCTTATGACAAAAACCAAAAAGGTCGCCCGGCCGACTTGTAGTTTGTTGGAGGTAATGAATATCATTATGCAGATTAAGGATCCCAGACGATATTGGGAAATGTCCAGAAAAAGCTTGGCTTCGACCTTTTTAACTGTTAAAAGCGGCTCATTGAGTTTGTTTATGACATTCAAGAAGTGTTTTTAAACCTTTCAATTTAAGCGTATGCACACACTGACATAACAATGACAAATGGCCTGACTTACACAATCCCCATATCTTACATAAACGGAACTATTTTATGAGTACCGGTAAGTACTGGTACTGAACGGTTCAATTCGGTTTTCAAAAATTCATGATCAGACCCTTTTTCAAATTATGTACAAAAACATTACAAGCTTTAGTCAGAACACATAAAGTTTCAAAACTTTAAATTTTTCTTCAACTATTGGATCTAAAATTTGGGTACTTATGGCAATTATATGCATTGACATGTGGGAGTGCCTCTTTAACACTCTCGTTTAATTATCGATATCAGCTCGATGAACCCCTTTAACATATATCTGAAAACCTGGAGCTTACATATTGAAGTGATTTTATGGAGCAAATTTTAAAGATAAATGATTCTATATGTAAAGGAGAATTCAAAAAAGTAAGTCTTGATTGAGATCATTCTGCCCACGTTCATTTGGACACAATCAAGACTGATATTGGTTGGGTTTTCAACTTTTGTCGTGTGGAGCCTGTACAAAAACATGGACTTTTCAAAGGAAATTTTGGAATTTTTGTTTCTCTTGAAGAATGTCTTCTTGTAAATAAAAACTAGAAGACCATCAGGGTGGCGGAGGCTGAAGTTAATCAGGCTTACTTCCTTTATCGTATTGATGAAGGCTCCCCGACGAAATTGGATCTTCTTCCCTGCGGGGGGTTAGCCCCGTCCCGCTTCCGCTCCCCTTAGCTCCTGGCAAATGATAGCCTGGTCCAAAATTTTGTAAGTGTCCTGATTTGGCGCTCGTAGAGGTGGCGCCCAGGGCAACTTGCCCCCTAGCTTCGCCACCTGCCGTTACTCGTACCAGGGAGGTCTTGGAACATCTCCCAACAGCCCCCTGCTCCTATACGAACTGAGGGTTCTCTCTCATACACATTGAGTATCTGTATAGTTTCTACTGATTGAAACTAGTCAGTTTGATGGTATCTGGGCAATGTTTTGGAGTCGTAGGCTACAATCTTGGACAAAACTGTTGGAACACCTCACGTCTTTATGTTGTTTATCGTGCCGAATGCTATTTGCATGACCTCTATCCCCTTTTAAAATGTTGTGTCCTACAGGAAATAGCGATTTACGAAACTCCCGTCCCCCGGTACAATGTTGGTTCCCAAAGAAAATGGTGCGTCCCGAATAAGCCTCATCATATCCAATATTGCACGGAGCGGGGTGTTCCATCTAGTTTTGTCCAAGATTTTAGGCAAGAGTTTTTGTTTCAGCTGAAGAAGAGGCTACATGCACCTTTGGAATAGAGAAATGTTTCTCTCTCGGGTGAGATTAGATAGCACTCAATAAAAACTAAGCTGATTTACAGAAGGAAAATGATAGTTACGCAAAGAAAATTTGGATATTCTTCTTAACCTAAAAACGGAAAGGTGTTGACCGCTTATATTATACTTGTCTACCCTTTGGGATAATTATCACCTAACATTTCATTGCATTTAGGTTTTTCCACCCTTTATAGATTCGTCATCACAAGTTGGATCTCTTCGCATGGTTGGTGGCAGTGATACTGAAGGTCGCCTGGAAATCTTCTTAGATGGTGTATGGGGAACAGTGTGCGATGACTCATGGGATATCATCGATGCATATGTAGCATGTCGTCAGTTAGGATTCCCTGGAGCCATTGGAGCTCCAAAGTTCGCATCTTTCGGTCAAGGATCTGATTCAATTCACCTGGATGATGTAGAATGTAATGGGGAGGAGACTGAATTACTGAGCTGTACTCACACGAGAAATCACAACTGTGCCCACACCGAAGATGCAGGGGTAGCTTGTAGCATTGGCGACAATGATCCAGGTGAGCTACAAAATACAGGCTGTGATCTCATTTACTGTCTAATAGAGCGAAAAGTGTAAATTAACCCCATAAGAGTGTTAATTCAATGCAGGATTAGTGAAATTCACTCCCCCAAAAAGTGAAATTCATTTAAAGAGGAGAAATTCTCTCTCTAACGTTTGTCTATGACCCTGTTGGTCACTCTTTTTTACAGTGGTCCCTGCAGACACTCCAACAAGAGTGAAAGTTCACTCTTTGGGTGAATTCCACTCTTTTTGGAGTGAATTAAACCTCTTCTCAAGTGATCTGAATAACTTTCACTCTTCTAACGAATGAAATTTCACATTTTGCATTTTTGGAGTGCTGAAGACTCGTAAATCGGCGGTGAATTTCACTTCGTTCACTGCGTGCCGATGCTATAAGAGTTTCCTTTCTCATGCCTCGCCAATACTGAAAAGAGTCCATGCATGCAATCACTCAAAAGAGGCCATACGAATCTCTTACTCAAAATTTATATCTGTCTTTTACCTGGATGTGTATGGTCAATTTTACATTTTATATGATCATACATATCCAGACACAAACCAAAAATATATTTCATTTTGCCGAATTAAATTTTATGTGACCATATTAAACCAAATTGATGAAATACCATACCAGGATGAAAACTATTTTAAGTCATACGCCCATATGCATGCCAGACATATCTTTAAAAAGAATGTTCCAATTATGTACAATATGAAGTTTGAGTACTGTATTTTATCCTTGCTAGAGTAGCAGTGTTTTTTTCATTCCTTATCCCATCCTTTGAGTACCGGCAATTATTCTATTATGATTGTTAAAGGCCTCACTCTCTCACCTTAAACTACATTTCTTGTAGTAGTCCACAGAAGTTCTCTTTAATTGAAAACACATTAAAGGTAAAGAGCAGTCCCCTCAAACTTATTTTGAAGAAAAAGCTAATAACTCAATTTCCATCTTATTTCTCTTCAAAGTATCTTTAATTAAATTTTATGACTTTACTATTGCATATTCAAGGTAAACCAAGCAGTTATTTCTGGGAAATTTCACATTTGAAGAGAAAAAACATTGTCACATGACTCACAACAGCCTATCATGAAACTGGACAGTCTACTACACTTCTTCGATTTGGGATGACTGCTCCTGCCCTTTAAATAAAGCATGAACTGTACTGAAAGTGTTTTGATTACGCATTGGGGTCTTGTGAGTGTCCCCCTGAAGCAGCAATAAACTGACAGAATTCGTGTCTGGATAAGGATGAGTTCTTGGCAGTTTTGAGACAGGCTTAAGTAAGCATGCTTAGGGAATCTGAACGGTTTGGGATGAGGGGATCAGGCTTAAAAAGTGGCAGCGTTGTCACATAATTTCATTTTTTTCTAATCAATATTAAGTTCAGACATGCTCAAATGAGTTTTTTTTTCTCATTTGGTCAAGTGGATTTTAACCACTTTGAATATTGCATTGAATTTTGATCTATTTAATCTTTAGATTCACAACTACCAGCTGCACCTCTCCGTATGGCTGGTGGCCTTCCAAATCGAGGCCGTTTGGAAATCTTCTTGGATGGTTTGTGGGGAACAGTGTGTGATGACTCATGGGATATAATCGATGGATATGTGGCTTGTCGTCAGCTGGGATTCCCAGCCGTCGTCGGAGCTCCCAAATATGCAACGTTTGGTCAAGGATCTGATCCAATTCACCTGGATGATGTAGAATGTACTGGAGAGGAGACTGAATTACTAAGCTATAATCACACGAGAGATCATAACTGTGACCACACTGAAGATGCAGGAGTAATTTGTAGCACCGAAGAAAGTGTTCCAGGTGAGGCACAACAAAGACAGATGTACGCAAAGCGTTTCCTTTTTGATTGATTCCTTGCCGAAAGCAGGGAAGGGTTTTAGGTCGTGTGTGTGCATGATATGTATGTTTGCGTGTTAGTGTGAGCGCGCGTGTGTAGGTGTTTTAGAATGTTGCTGTTAAAATTGATCCAAAAGGCCTGTATACACGAGCAACATTTGTAAAACATTCTCAAAACACTTCACATGCAACAGACCCAAATCATGCTTGTTTTCGGTTTGCTGCACAGTGTAGACAGAGTAAAAACAATTTGAAAACATTTTGAAAATGTTTTAAGAATGTTTTGAAAAGAATTGACAGGGCATTTCTTTTGCAACATTTCCAAAAAATGTTTATACCCTGTCTACACTGTGCAACCAACCGAAAACAAGCATGTTTTGGATTTGTTGCCAGTGGATGTTTTGGAAATGTTTTTGGGAATGTTTTGCAAATGTTGTTCGTGTATACAGGCCTTAAGATATGAATGTCTGACACTTTTTATATTGAGTTTATTGATGTTTCATTTTAAGGGGTAAGGTCCTATTGTTTTTGTAACGTGGTCAGATGTCATGTGAGGTTACAAGTTGCCAAAAACCGAAAAAAAAGTTGAAAACACCATATCTCAAGATAAGGATGACGGACAATTTTCATATTTGATATAGGCCTACTGCTTTTTCATGTTGAGAGTTAAAGTCCTATTGCTTTGGCGGAGGTCAAAGGTCATTTTGGATCACGATGGTTAAATCTGATAAAAATCTGAATAGCTTGCACACATTATAAGAGGACGAATTCTTTTTTGTTTGTGGAGATTAGATGACATTTAAGGTTAACTTAATTTTGTTCATCGAAGGTCATCTGAGGACAAAACGAAAACTTTCCAAAAAATTCCAAAGATCACCATCTTGAGGTCACCAGATCAAACAAGCAAAGTGTAAATACGGTATGCCACGCACTACAAGGTGATGGCTTTCTCCGTAGAATGAGTTTAAACTTCCCAACCTAGAATTGTTTCCAGGCTACGAAACAGGAGAGGTAGTTTTTGTTGCAATTTGTTGAAGACTGATAACTTTTAGCTCAACATAATTTGTATGATTATGTGAATTTCATTTCTGTAGATTTACCACAATGCCCGGAAATATTTGAGGGCAATACGGATACCAGCTACTATTATCGTTACCTAACAATTGTAAGAACTGGCAGTGGGAGATTCCATGTTGAAGTGAAAGCTAGTAACGACGCACACATTGCACTTTCGCCGAGCAGACACAGCAAAAATTTATATGAAATAATAATCGGTGGTTGGGCAAACGTACAATCTGCCATACGACGTTGTATGCAGTGTCCAGAAGAAGTTACAACGTTTACTGAGAACTTTGTAAGTTCAAGTGAATTTCGGCACTTCTGGATTACACTCGGAAGCAACGGGACCATTGGCGTTGGGCGAGACAGCGAAACCACCCCTTTTATGGAATGGACCGATCCTGAGCCATTAGATGTGCAATATATTGGATATTCCACGGGTTGGCAGAGCAGTGGAGGATTTCGACTCTGCAGTAATGGTAGGTGATTCTTAACCACGATTTTTAAGGATTTGAAAGGTAGTGTGATAATTCAGTAAAAAGCCACGATTTTACTCGGCAGTTAAAGGAGTCAGTTTTCGTAGGGGAAATCTGTGACGTCGCAATTATGCAGGGGTGACGCCAGGATTTTCCCGACAGGGGCCAAGCTCCCCAACAGGGGAGCCAGCATTTCAAGGCCCTGAAAAAGGTGGTGAGTGAGTCCCGGTGGGACGTGTCTCGGCAGAATTTGAGAATTTTGGACTCTCCTTTTAACAAATACTTCAAAATATGGAGTTTATTTTAAAATAAAACTTTAAAATTGTTGAAACAATTTTGACTTTTGTAAAGACCATTTAAAAGTTGGGGTGTTTATTGAAGAATATATCCTTCATATGGGCAAAATAAAAAACGTTTTGTACGCGACAGCTGAAATTTTGTTGGGGTTATGCATGTAACCGTTCTTAGCTTACGTAGGCTAAGGTCTCAAGACGAGTCTAGAACTTTGCCCGAAATGTTTTTCCCTTTTTTGAACGAAGATTTGAAAATAAAGAGCTTATTATATTGCAGAAATGTTGGGACTTAATATAAAGAAATTTGTTTTTTGCAAGGTTAAAGTGAAAAATTGGGTCCTTTATGAAGTGATATGCCTTTCAAGAGCAAAATTGGGTAGTATGTCGGGGTGATTTAAAAAGTTGGTTTTGGTTATTTGCTGTACTGAGTATCCATCGATATTGCAAAATTTCATCACTTTGAACAATTTGAAGCTTATTTGGGGGAAAAATTGAAATTTTATGACAAAAACAAATTTTAATGACTTCTTATCAGAAAATCAAGTAGGGGTGATCTGTAGTTTTGTTGGGGTTACTGAATATCATCAGGCAGATTAAGGCCCTCGGACCATATTCGAAAATTTTCCCCCGGAAAAGTTTGGCCTCCCATATATTTGAACTTTCATATTTTATATATTGAAGTTGATAGGCGTACGGGAGCGTTTCTGTTTGGGAGGGGCAGAATTTTTTCCCGAAAAAGGTAATCCTGCCCGAAAGAGCACACAGATATTTTTGAAAAATTGAGAACCACCAGACAGCAGGAAAATGCATTTCTCGGGCTGGTACGTTAATCAGAAATAAAGTAGTCAGTAATTTGAGGTTTCGTTCAAAATAAAATTTTCACTTTATAATACTGTCCCAAAACGAAGAATAATATGCCGGCATGCATTGTTCCGTTAAGTAATCGTTTCGGCCAAAATATCTAGGTGTAGAGCAACCACCAGTTGGTGCGGAACGTGCAGAAAATTGTTAAAAAAACTAATTTCTAGAACAGCCGGAAATGGCATTTCCCCCAAACTTGTAACTAGAAATGAAACCATCGTTATTTTCAGCTTTCCTTTGAAATGAACGTTTAAATTCAACAGGAAAAAGGCCCAACTTGCTATAAGTGGATCAGAAAATTCCCAGATAAAAGGTACTGCTAAACTTAGATGAAATGGTCTTGTTCCTTTTTTTTGGGGGGGGGGGGGGACTGTGCAACGGAATGAAAATCGGAAATCACACTAATGTGTTTGACTCTACTAGGAACCTTCGTTGTATTCAATTGCAAGATCCAAGATGAAATTTTCTGCGTGACTGCCCTAACCCAAGACTATAAATGATTTTACTTCCGACGTATTTGAAAATAAGTCACTTTACAAAGTAGTTTTAAATGAATTTTCAGTTAGACTTATGGGTACACATTCTCACTCTACTGTTTATCATTATGTGTAGCTCAAAACCGCCTGGCCGATTTTCATTACCGTTGCTAGAATTCTGCTGTCAGGGCAGGCCAGATGGTAGGTCATGAACAACTCCTCGTCCGTTTTTGTACGGAAAATTCGGAATTGCGAGTTTCCTAGAAGAATATGGTGTTCACGTAAATAAAATCAAGAAGATCATCTGGATAACTGAAGTTATCAGGACCTGGTCTTTTTTCGGCCTGTAGCTAAAGGCTCCCCAACGAAATTTTATTTTCTCCACAACAGTGGGAGGGCAGTCTTCCCAACGAGGACATGACTTTGCGCGCACGGACTGAAGATGGGATGAGCGATAGTGGAGCTATTAAGAAGTAATTAAAACCGATTCAGATATGCATTAAAATAGCGTTACAAAAGAAAAATAAGGTAATAAAGAAAAAATAGTTCATGATCATCCATCCAGTAACTTCAGTCCTTTACGTTCTTCACAGTTTTAGGCGTCCCTGAAAAATGCCGTCCTTCCCCGACGGAGGATGAGATAGGGCAAGGTGCATAGATGAGATAGGACAACGTGTATGGAATGAGGTATAACAGAGCGAAGACGAAGTGATTGAAAATCGATTCCAATATACATTAAAATAGAATTACAAAACGAATATATGTTTAAAATCACCCGCCATGCAAGTAACTTCAGTCATTGCAGGTATTTCTTATAGATTTTTTAATTATTTTTAGGCCTCCCCGACGAAACCACCGACCTTCCCCGACGGGGGCCATGGCCCAGGCCCTCCCGCTGTTGTCACACCTGCAATTATGTTAGTATCAATTTAATGTTCTAAAGACTGAAAGACACACCTCTTCAAAGTTTGAATGTTTCTTAAGTTTTTTTGTTTATACAAAAAAAAAGTGACGTGGAGTGTTGCAAAACGTTTCCATTTCTTTTGCTAAACCCGATATTTATTATCTTTTTACCACTGATCAGATAGTTTACGGTTTGGAAAGTGATACAACTACGATTTTCGAGGACACAATTTAAACTTTCAAAATAAAACTCTCAGGTCATACGAATGTTACATCCATCCATGAAAGGAAGATTGCAAAAACAAGGGATGACATTAACCAAATTTGGCATGTTCCTCTTTTAACGTCATAAAATTTTCATATTGAGCTTATTTTTTTTATGAATGATCGCGGGCAAATCAGAACAAAACCTGTGAAATGTTAAAATTTTGATATATTTTCATGGAAGAGTGTAGCTATTTCTTAGTTTCTAGTGCTTTTAGCATCAGATTCATAACTTTGTTATTTTCATGTTAACAGAACTAAAAACACCCGGTAATAGAAGATTTCAAAATGTACGAGGGGCATTTGGTGGGGAAATATGTTACATGGGAGATATAGCAATACAGTCCTGTAAGAGAAACTCACAGAAAAACCAAGCTTCTAGGACGTGGTTTGCTAAATGGTTATTTGAAATTGGAGAGACCCGCGATCTCTTGTTTTCATCCAATCTAGAATGGAGACATATATGGCAAACCAATGATGTTAATGGTCTGATCAGTTAAGTTTTGTCCTGCAGTGGGCGTAGCTTCCTTGGGAAGCAGAACTCCTTCTGGAGTATTGTTTGGTTTCCCCGAAAAAAAAGTCCACCGTCATATAACTAGTGTAGGAGTGCCCGTGATCATTCCGGCGTGACTGCTAACTTGGAATTCTATGGCGGGCGGGAGATTGTCATAGTTACCCTGCCAACTCCTGTAAATACTTGTAGAACCGTGTCGTTGTGTGTGTAAATATTGTTGTTAGTAGTTTCGTCTTTGTTTCTGACGGACCCGGGTCTTCAAGTTTTGGAACTTTGGTTCGCTCGTGTGCGTTTCCAAGCCGGTAAAAAGTCGTCACACGATACCGTACTCACCCGGCGCAGGGTTATCGGTGATCACGGAGGTGGGCCTCTGTGGTTTCGGAGATCGCTCACACTGAGATTGTTACTACCGCCCTGACCTGATCATTTTTAACAGGTTTTTTTGTAGTGCGTTGCATATTTGTTGTATTTAGACACTGTAATTAGGATACATTTCTTAATACATTTTAGGAAATATCTGTAGCAGTTTTTGTTTCACTGTAAGGGTAAGCCCTAAAGGGCTTCTAAGTGCACTCCCTATCACACTTGTTGATTCCTTGCCGTAGGTAGGCAAGGAATCTATGCGATAGTGATGTCGTGTGTGTGTGTGTGTGTGTATGTGTGTGTGTTTGTGACACTTGCTTGTAAACACGATATCTTCAGATAGGATTGCCCGACAATTTTCATACTTGGTAAATAGATTTGTCATGTTAAGAGGAAGAACCCTGTTGTTTTTGGTTGAGGTCAAAGGTCATATGAGGTCACCAGCGGTAAAATTGCGAAACACTGAAAATGGCTTTTGAAAATGATATCTTCAGAGAGGAGGGACCAACACTTCTCATGCTTGGTATATAGGTTTATCATGTTGAGAGGAAAAAGCCTATTGTTTTTGGTTGAGGTCAAAGGTCATTTGAGGTCACTAGCAGTAAAAATGCAAAAACACCGAAAATGGCTTGTAAATATGATATCTTCGATAGGAATGACCGATAATCTTTATATTTGGTATATAGAATTGTCATGTTGAGAGAAAGAAGCCTATTGCTTTTGGTAGAGGTCAAAGGTCATTTGAGGTCACCAGCGGTAAAATTGCGGAAACACCGAAAATGGCTTTTAAACATGATTTCTTCAGAGAGGAGTGACCAACACTTCTCATGCTTGGTATATAGGTTTATCATGTTGAGAGGAAAAAGCCTATTGTTTTTGGTTGAGGTCAAAGGTCATTTGAGGTCACTAGCAGTAAAAATGCAAAAACACCGAAAATGGCTTGTAAACATGATATCTTCAGATAGGAGTGACCGATACTCTTCATATTTGGTATATAGATTTGTCATGTTTAGAGAAAGAAGCCTATGGCTTTTGGTAGAGGTCAAAGGTCATTTGAGGTCACCAGCGGTAAAATTGCGGAAACACCGAAAATGGCTTTTAAACATGATTTCTTCAGAGAGGAGTGACCAACACTTCTCATGCTTGGTATATAGGTTTGTCATGTTGAGAGGAAAAAGCCTATTGTTTTTGGTTGAGGTCAAAGGTCATTTGAGGTCACCAGCGGTAAAATTGTGAAAATTCTGTGCTTAAAATGTAAAGAAAAACCTATCAAACACCGTCAGTTTGAAAGCAGGTAAGGTACTTGATGGCAAGGAATCACTAAGCCTTTTGGCTTTCTGGTTGTTATTTATCTGCTCATATTGTTCGTAAATTTTTGCGTTGTGATAAGCCAAATAAATGAATGAATGAAAACAGAAAGAATTACTACAAATCTGGGAAGATAAATTAGTATCAAAACTGAAAAACTTTGAAACGGTAAAATCAGTTACGTATGTTTAAAAAAGTCAATGATATGTTCAATGTGGAATTGCCAATCAGCAATGGGCAGTTAACTTACAAAAAAGCAAGTTACCCAAATTCATGCAGTTTTATAACATCAACGTTTAACCCAGTTCAACCAATTTTCGTCCTGTATAAGTGGCAGGTTTTCATGGTATGGCGTCACGACGCGGCCACACTGTCTTCAAGTTCATAACGAAAAGTATAGATTAAAGCTTCTGCGATTCGCAGTGCAATCCGTTAAGCATGAACACGCTGTACTAAAACTCAAACAGGCACTCACTTGCCCTGGAGGACATGCTCTATATGAAAATCCGGGCTAAGTAAACCAATTTGACGTAACCTTGGACGGTGTGATGTGGGGCAACGTACGGTAGCTTTTCGGAGCTGTCCAGGAAACATTTAGCCCTGGACTACGGCATGAAAATGTATCTATTTTCAACTTGAATGGAAGAAGGAAAGAAATATATAATTATAAAAAATAACTTTCTTAGTTGATCTTAAAAGAGACGCCAAAGACCAAAGGACTCAATGGACATTGTGAATTTCATTCTTACATGTAGAGTAAAAAGAATCGTACAAGTAGTATGGAGATTTCTTCCCTCTCGATCTTCAATCAGAGAGTGAAGGAAATTGTAAAATAAGGTAAGAAGGAATTTTTTTTCGCCCAGTTTCCAACCAATTGGTTTAAGTCCAGCCAACCACGGCTTCTTCCAATTGTGGCTCACTGCCTTCTTTTCCCTGTTCCATTGCTTTTGCTGAGCACTAAGCACAATAGCAGTGGGTTCCGTTTTTTTTAAAGTCTTCGGTATGACCCGGCCAAGACTCCAACTCCCGACCTTCCGTCTGCAAGTCGGATGCTCTAACCAACAGTAGGAAAGAAACCAGAAAAATGTTACAAAAAGACTTTTGTTAGACATTATATGACGTTATTTGACAATGCCGTATTATACTTGAAGTAGATACGCCGAGGAGTAAAGCCATCAGTGGGCGCTGGATGGATATGACCCACTTCATCATATCAAAAAAAAAAAAACCTGAGAAGGCAATACTATTTTTTTGAGAATTGTGCTCTATTTTAGCTGAAATGATGTAACATCCATACATACAAACTTTTATAAAGCGCAAATTCCATATGATCAATGCGCTAAGAAACCAAGAAAAATAATACCAACAAAACACAATCAACTAAATAAATAAGTCTCAAGCTGTTTTTTTTTTTTTTTTTTTTTTGAACAGCGCAAAAGATTTGGATTTCCGTAAATGAAAAGGAAGAGGGTTCCATAACATAGGGCGTGCAACGGAAAAGGCCCCCTCACCTACTCGCTTCTTGGAAGGAGGTATGAGGAGCAGGGCCCCGTCCATTGCACACCTAGTACTCAGGACCAGGTAAAGGTGTGGTTTTCCCTTAGAGTATATTAGAAAGAATGGCCGGAGCCAAATCATTCAAACATTTGTAAACATATAACAAGAGCATAAAATTTAATGGACTTGACGGTGGACCGGTTGAAATGCTGGCACTGAATTAACGTAGTGAGTTTCAAGTTAGGTATCGTAGAAAAGAAAAACATTTCACTTACAATCATAAGCTGAAGTATTTGGAAGTCCAAATTTATTCGACAGGCTCACAAAAGATAAAACCCATCCTATTTGCCTTCAATTATGTACCTTGAAACCGTTTGTTTTAATGAAGAACGCTAAGTATTTTAAACTTTTGTTCTCTTTACAAACCTGGCTAGGTCCAACTGTAAAGTCAAGTGTTTTCAGTTTATCGACAGATCGAGTAAACCCTACTTCATCCGCGAAAAAATGATTAAAGCTTTCAGTTACAACAACTACTTCAAGGTCACGACTTAAAGAAAACATAAAAAAGATAGTCGTAACTATTAAGCTATTACGAAGTAACTCTTAGCCAGCTTCTTGTCCTAACCGTAAAACGTATGTAGGCCATTGAGAACAGCCGATTAGGCTGCAACAGGAAATAAAGAAGTTTCTCCAGATAAAACCGGTCATGCGTAACGCAGTTATCTGCTAGTTCTTTGCTCCGTCAAAGATCTTTGGGCGTGTTATTTCCCTTATTTCTTTGAAGATCATGAAATCGGATTACGGGACTGTGGTGTCCCTGTTTTGTAGCTGTTCTTTAGGCTTTATTTGTGATAGGAATAGATTCGTCACGGCAACTGCAGTATGCACCACTTAACGTCTATAGGTTGAGTAGCCTATTTTATGGAGAACTTAAGTGTGTAGCGTATAACTTCAAGTAGAGACAACAAACAATAAAGATTCTGTTGTCGGTGGATTGGATTTTAATTTAAAAGAAATCAAGGACTAAATATGGGTAAGTTTTTGTCATAAAGTTACCAAAGACTGCAAGGGTCTCCCTCCCTTAGTGGAATGTAACTTCACTCCAGTTCACTGCTTTTAAGGCTGGCATTAACAAGTCTTCCATGACTGATGTATGCTAAGCTCACTTGGTGTTGGTTTGGTTGTTAGCCGCCGCGTAGGCCTAACGTTATACTGCCTCCATTTTTACATCAGCAACCCTTGTCCTTTAACCTATTAATTATCATGTAGGTAATGCTAGAATTCGTCACATATAGTCCTTACCTCAGCTCCGACATTAAAATTGTCGTCTAGTTGTCAGGGTTGTACTTAATCTGTTTTCCAATAATCATGGAGGTTAAACTGCCAGTTTGTCTCATGAAACTGGCATTGCCAGTTTGACATTGATTAGTAACCTTCTTTGGGGTGTTGCCATGTTCCCACTAAGTAGGATCATAGAAAACAATCAGACAAACAAACAAGATAGTTCATTCACTAGCTAACCTACAGTACTGTAGGTAAGAGTATTGTAACATTGAGTAAGCGAAAGAGGTTATCGACCCTCAAATATAAATGTTGTTTTATTTTTTGAACTGCGATTAATGCATATGACTAGTCCCCATACTAGTACATGGAGACTAAAAAAAGAAAAGCAAAGGTCAATTCCAATCTTTAAAAGAGGTGAAGCATTCGTCCCCATCTGAACATCTGTAGAATCATAATCGGCTCTTGAGGGTTATGTGGCAATATTTTTCCCCCTCAAATGTGTAATTGTACCGTCACGGTTCTTCCTAGGTGTAACTGCTCGGTTTAGCTTAATTGCACCGCAAAATTGAAGTCCTAAAATATTATGACTTGGGAAAAGAAATAAACTTTGAAGAGAAAGTAAGAAGAAAGTAATGGCAATAAGCTGTCGCTGCAGAATTATTTGGGGGAGTTCGCTCTTTCCCTTCAAGCCTAAGTACAGTAAGCCTGGAATCTGTTTACGGTGGAACCGATGCTGACTCAATTGACTTGAGGTTGTAGGCTTATGGCACGCCAAAAGGCTCACCAAATATGATGATGTTCTAAAAATACATGTACAGATTTCATACGTTCATGAACTGTTTGCTTACGTTCATGTACTGATTTCATACGATCATGTACTGATTTCTTAAGATCATGTACTGACATTTAGTACATGATCGTATGAAATCAGTGCATGAACGTATGAAGTCAGTACATGAACGTATGAAATTTGTACATGATCATAGGCAGTTAGTACATGAACGTGTACTTATACTACATCAAATTCGGTGAGCCTTTTTGCGGACTTCTGGTACGCCGAAAGGCTCACGCTGTATGGCGTGCGGAAGAGACAATAATAACATGATGATCTTACGTTTTTAAATGTACAACGTGTGTTTTAAGATGTACAACGTGTGATTTTACATGAAAAACGTAACATTTAACATGATGAACTTATGGTTTTAGTACATGATGGTGTAAATTTACATCATGATGATATGAAGTTAGTACATCATCGTATATTTTTGGTACATGAGCGTGTAATTTTAGTACATGAACGTGTATTTTTAGAACATCATCATATTTGGTGTGCCTTTTGGCGTGCCATATAGGCTTAACTGGTAAATGAGAACACGACCTGAGTGTAAACAACTCATGATTGGCCGATGACCAACAAGGGTGCACCTTGCAGCTGTATCAATGTTTGACTGAATTTCTCCCAGATTAAGCACATCTTTCCAACTGAGGTAAGACTTTACATGGAGCCCACTATAGTATCCCTCCCGCAATTGTCTTTAATCCTTCCTCATTCAGACACACTATCAGTTTATTGCTTCCGGATGAGTACTGTATACAAGACTGAAATGTGTAATCAAAACACTCAGTACAGTGCATGTTGTTTAATATGAAATTTGGTACCGGTGCTCTGCCAGTGCATTTTTGAACTTGCCGTCAATTAAAGAGCGGTGCCCCTGCCAATTTTGTGCGGCGTACTACTACATAAAATTCCGAAGTACACTGTTAAATTTAGGTCCTCTTTGAGCATGAACTGATCACATTACTGAGAACAATCAGTGGCTGCTTATTTTTTCTTGGATGAAATGGTAGACGTTAATGTTTGAGTGTTGCAAAATGGGGATGAATTGAAGGTGATTTAGACCATTTCTGTACCTGGTGAGAAAGAGGTAATTTCCGTCTCTATGAGGATTAAAGGTTAAGAGCAGTCCTCCGCAAACTTATTTCGAAGAAAAAGCTAAATAACGCAATTTTCATCTTATTTCTCTTCAAAGTATTCCTTCATGAAACGGGACAGTCTACTGCCCTTTTTCAATTTGGGATGACTGCTCCTGCCCTTTAATAGGCCGTGGCCGTGGTCGGCTCGACTTGAACCAATAGGTTGGAAACTGGGCCTTAAAAATCTAACTAAATAACTTGAGGATTGACAGGGGTGGATGCAGAGCCTATAAGTTTCATCCCACAACAGCTAAAAATCTAAACGGTCATGCTAATGGTGAATTTGTGGTGCCATGATTGGCAAACTCCTTGTCTCTCATATGAGGGGTACAGTAGCTTTAGCGAGGTGTGAACTTTGACAAGGATGTTGGGAGCATTTAATAAAGGGAAAATAGTGTGTAAGTCAATGGAGAAATTAATGGTGGTGTGCTCCCTGACCCTGACCTCGGCACCGATTTTACAAGCCAGCGATAAACAATACGTGTTAGGTGACAAAATCACGTTGACATGCCAGAGTCTAAACTACTGTATATACAGGTAAGTGCTACACCTATATATCCGATATACCGACAATTAGTTTGAAACGTGATGTGACACTTTATATAAATACTGTACAAGTGTGGAATAGGCTTCCCGGCCTCAGTCTCCTTTTATCGCCACATTTACAAAATACCAATTTAAACCCGATTTAAGGATAATATATATCTGTGAGGGTATTAAAGAAGAATTTTACCACCAAAGCATTTATACAAATCGCGTCCTTTTCATTCCATGGCTGTGACATGCTGTTCGTTATACTTGTTGTTCAAACGGATTGAGATAAATAGAATTTTGAGGAGTGAACCGGATTTGAATGAAAAATTGACGGCGGGGATGGAAAATCCTTAAAAAATTTACAAGACAATATCAGCATAAAGAACAGAAATAATAACAAAACAACCACCAAAAGAGAGATCAGAAAAAAAAAAAAAAAAATTAAAAAAAATGAAATAAATGAAAGGAATGAATGAACAGATGAATGAATGAATGAACGAACGAACGAATAAATAAATCAAGTCGACGCATACCAGGAACTAGCCAACTAGATATCTTTTCGGGTCTTTTTTACACTGCATGTAGGCTTCTCTGGTTTCGTTTCATTAACTGTTTTTCGTTCAAATATATGTAAACAAACAAATAAATCTTAATTACAAAAAACGTTTTACATAAGTGAACCGCAGAAAATTGGGTACAACAACTATATTTTACAGTAGATCAATAAAAAAGAGGCGTAGCCAGGATTTTTCTCACGCGTGTAGCATGCAGAAAGTTGTGTGTTCGCCTAAACGACCATCTAAGCGGGGCGTGATCGTCATTTGGCGCTGAGCGTACAGAAAATTTAAAAAAAAATCACTACCATACAGATGGCCGAAAAATAGAATTTCACAGGCTTGCAATGAGCAAGGCCGTACTCCAGCATTTTTATCTGGGTGTGGGACAAACGTTACACATAGCATCTCCGGCCGCATGTGCGATACTGTACGATAGGCTTTCAACTTGAAAATGATGATGAAAATAAGTACTGTACTAGTGAATTACGTTGTACGGAAAAAATAAATTATGAGAAAGCGTTAACATTAGCCATCTTTTCATGCAGTTGATATTCGCATACTATTGTATTCCTGCCTTGTCCGTCTTTTGGGCCTTCATCCCTTCAAGGATTGAGATGGATGAATAATTGTATTTTCCAAAAGGTGCACTGGTGGAGAAGGTAATAGCTAAAAGTCACGTTTTAAAGTTTTCAAGGTAGCGAAGTTACAATAAGAACATCCTCAGCGAGCTCAATTCATGTAGGAAAAGGTTAAGGGTACAGTTCTGTAGATAAACTTGTAATTCCCTTAAAGATGAACGAGGAGCACCACATATCAGTCGGATTGCAGAAAAAAAGAAGATCTTGAAAATTCGCTACCCCTCAGACTTGTAGAAAAAATTTAAACGGTCATTTTATTGAGCGTTTTTTTTTTTTTTTTGAAGAAAGTGTGAACTGAAATGAGACTTGAGAAATGGAATTGCGGTATGGCTTAAAAATTACAAGATAAAATCTACCACTTTAATTTTTGGTCAAAGCTTTCGTCTCTGTATGTACACACTAGAACCTTCCCGTATGTCTGTGTAATCTGGCAATTGAAAACAGCCATTTATTTTGGAGCTTTCGCCCAACCAATACGCTATGCCAGCACTTGGGGCAAAATGTTGCCCAAATTATGAAGCGAGACTGAAGAGTAACCGGAATGAGCCCCGAACTTTTATTGTCTTTTGGCATTTCATTAAAAATTTTCCAATAACGATAATACTGCATTTTTATTTTTCGGCAAATGTTGGAATAGATTAGGTGTGGCCGAATTTCTTAGTAATTAAAAGCATACATGAAAGAGACATTCACACTCATTCAGTCGGCCACACGTCGACAAAACAAAGGCAGGCTTGGAGTGTATACTGTGGAAAATGAGAGCAAAGCAGGCTGAATATTTTCTCTAGAACAGCTGTAATTAAACCTTATTACGTTGAAAAATCTGAATGCGACTTTGGACGGTACTTAAGAATACAACAATATATAGCAGAAGAATAAATACGCGAAGCGTACGGAAATTTGAGTAATTTGGAAGACATTTCAATAGAGAGCAATTGAAATTCTTCTGTAGTCGTTAGAAAGACAACTCAGTGTTTTTTGAAGAAAATGGAGATTCACATTTTAATTTTTGGATGAGTGTCGTAGCCCCTATCTTTCGTATTACTAAAGTTTCTTAGCGATGATTATAAGTGCGAATCATGAAGAACGCGGAATAGATGTGATGAAATGTTGCACTAAAAGTCACTTATCCCTATTACAAACGATGAACTGGAGGGAACTGGCAAAAGGAGACACAACAGTCATGTCTGGTGCAACAATAGGCACCTTCAGAACATAGTTTTCTCATAGACCGTATGCATATGATGTCACCGAGCGAAAAGTACGCCGTCATTTGCGGGCAAATAAAACCAGCAGCGAGAAAGGCTGATTTGTCAACCAGTATAATATGCGCTTAGTCTTTTACATGTGCGGAGCGAATTTTACTGCGAAGGGCCACATGTTCCATTGTTTTGCCCCAAGGATGACGTCACTTTGTCGTCAATGCCTAAGCCTGCTCTATTCAAGTATTAAACTTTGGTTGGCAGCTTTCTTTGTTCCCATTGTTAGGTGCTTTTTACATTTCCCTGACCCTTTCACACCCAAGTAATCCGGCAAGAACAATTGCCTTCGTTAAAACGTGTTTTGATCTAAAGTTTGTTATGGACAGGTTTTCAACTCTAAATACATGAGTTCCTTAATATCCGTTCGAGTGTGTGACGTGATCTTCTATAGAATTTTATAAACAGGTTAGTAGTTCAGTTGTGAATAATCCAAAAGGTACCCGCACGAGCATTCTATAAAATTAATTTGTATTTGGTTTTCTGTACATGTGAATTCAAAAGAATACTTACAATACATGATTTGACATTTTGGGTGAATGGTAGAGGGGAGTTAGAAACATTAGGACACTCTATGATGATTCATTTTCTCCATGCGTATCGTGTGTTGGAGACATCGTAGTGTGGATTGCGGCCCCCATCGATCTGCTGGTGAAGTGGAAAGTTACTTAGGCCTAATGTTTTTATGAACTAACTTATAAAGTATATGTCAGACAGGTAGTTATATTTTTTATCCCCCATGGTTGTAAACCACGGTCCAACATTTCCCAAGATCTAAGAAATATGATTGAAAATCCCAGTGCTTTTTCTAAATCAATTTTGCTGTCAAAATATTTACAGCAAAAAAAAAAAAAACAAAAAAAAAACAAAAAAAAAACCCCAAACAAACCCCCCCAAACAAACAAACAAACAAACCCCCAAACAAACAAACAAACAAACAAAAAAAAACCCCAAACAAACAAACAAACAAACAAACCCCCAAACAAACAAACAAACAAACAAACACCCCCAAAAACAAAACAAAAAAAAAAACTGAATACAACAATTAAATTAATGTAAATCCTTTAATTAAATAATGTAGTTCGTTCTCGTTAATAAAAGAAAAAAAATGTATGCACCCTTCCCTCCTGAGTAAAGAGCACTTTGCAATCACTAACGTTACAAGCACCGCCTATTTTAACGGGCAAAAATTGGGGAAGTAAGCTAGCACACTAGCTAGTGTAGTAAGCCAAGAAGCAGCTGGCACAAGTGTGACTGTAGCATCAACACACTCTTGATTTTTGCCTTGCAGTGGGCGTGTCTTACCAATTGTGACGTCACGTGAGAGAAAAACAAGGGTGGCAATTTCCGTCAGAAACTTCTATCAGAGTTGTCTTTATTTTGACATTATTGCACAAGTTAATGGGGAAGTTTCTAGGTAAAAATTGAATTTGCTCATGTAAAGAGGTAATAAATCAACACAATTTGGTGAAACTCCCACTCAAATCGGACATGTGTTCCCCGAGATATTAGCAAATGAAGTTATCACATTTGCGCTCCAAAAGGAACTTAAAAGTTATATCACATCCTCACATTGACAAAGATTGCGTTTTTTCTGCCTGTTTATGCAGGCTGTTGTGTTGACCTTGTAAGTTAATCAGTTAATAGTGACACGAATTCCCAGTGGGGAATTTCAAGTTTTTAATACTTTCATGTCACATATTCTATAGAAATCTGATGTGGAAACGTTGAGGGGAAATGTGGCTGTTCACAATCGGATGTCAATAAAAGTTTCAACATCACAAGTATCACTCCATAATATAGAGACTGGATTTGACCTTAGACCCTTCCTTCTAGTGTCACACTCACATGAATGTGTTGGATTCCTACTTCGTTTTTTTCACAGCTGCTCCACCTGTAAGTCCAGGAACTACTACCTGCTCCTCTACTACATGTCTTAACGGTGGGACTTGTATCACAGATCCATACGGACCGGGAGGGTTTTCGTGCAACTGTACTGACGGTTTCTCTGGACCAGATTGCTCACTCACAGGTAAGTACGGGTGTCTTTTTCAAGTAGCAACCGCAAAAAATATGTGAAGATTGATTATAAAATGGGTTGTTAACTTCAAAAAAAAAAAAAGAAGAAAAGAAAAGACTATTCATTAATTAGAGGCTATGATGTCATATGTGCTTGCTTCAAGTTCACTTTTTGCTGAAAATGTGACAGATTCGTTTGCTCTTATCTTGAGACAGGGGTAGCCCCAGGATTTCCCCGACAGGGGGGCCATCATTTCAAGGCCCCGACAAAGGCTTTGAGTTAGTCCAGGTGGGACGTGACTTAACATTTTGAGGCGCGCGGAGCGCGCGAAATTCTTGGCCTTCTTTTCAACAAATACTTAAAAATATGGAGTTTATTTTGAAGACAAAATTTGATTTTGATTGATTTTGAGAGGACCATTAAAAAGTTGGGGTGTTTATTGAAGGATCTGTCCTCCATATGGAAAAAATAAAAAACGTTATACAGGCGACAGCTGTAAATATTTTGGGGTTACGCATTTAATCGTACTAGGCCTACGTACTTAGGCTTCAACACGAGACTATAGGTTGCCCGAAAAGGTTTTTCCTTTTTTGAACCAAGTTTTGAAAAATAAGAGCTTATTTTATTGGAGAAATTTTGGAATTTAATTGAAGAAAATTTGGTTTGGGGGTACAGTTATTATGAAATATTTGGGTTTTTTATTAAATGATATGACTTTCAAGATCAAAATTAGGTAGAATGTTGGGGTTTTTAACAGAGTTAATTTTGGTTATTTATTGTACGGAGTATCCATCGAAATTGGAAAATTCTGCCCTTTTTAACAATCTGAAGCTTATACTGGAGAAAACTTGTAAATTTATGACAGATTTACGGGTTTTATAAAAAAATCTAATCTTCTTACCAGAAAATCAAGTAGGGCATGATCTGTAGTTTGGTTGGGGTTACTGAATATCATCATGCAGATAAAGGCACTCGGACCATATTGGGAAAATTCTCCCGCGGAACAGTTGGGCTTCCCATACATTTGAAGTTTTATATTTTACATATTGACATTAGACGTACGGGAGGGAGCGTTTCAGTTTCGGAGGGGCAGAATTGTCTCCTTTGTCCGAAAAATGTAATTTTGCCCGAACGACTATCAAAGTGCAGAGCACAGAAATTTTTTTAAAAATTGAGAACCTCCCGACAGAAGGAAATTGCATTTCCCGGGCTCGTACCTAAAAACAAATCAGTCATTATTTTGAGCTTTCTTTCGCACTAAAATTTTCACTTCATGATATTGTCCCAAAACGAAGAACAATTTGCAACTTGCAATGTTCTGTTTAGTAATCTGTTCGACCAAAACACTCTATCTTAGCGGAGCCCCACCATCAGTTGGAACGGAGCGTACAGAAAATTGTTAAAAAATCTAACCCGGCTCTCAGACAGCCGGAACAGGCATTTCCCAGACTTGTAACTAGTAATTAATCGGTCATTATTTTGAGCTTTCCCTTAAAATGAAAGTTTCACTTCAATAGAAAAAAAAACCCAACTTGCTAAGTGATCAGAAAATTACCAGATGAAAGGGTACTGCTGCAATTAATTAGATGTAATGTTCTTGTCTCTTTTCGGGAGAAAAACTCTGTAACCGAATCGTCGTTGAAGTCCATTGCAAGGCCCGCTAAAAAATGAGATTTTCTACGTGGCTTCCCGAACTGCAGACTATAATTGATTTTTCTCCCTATGTATTTGAATTTTTTGAAAATATGTCACATTACAAGGTAGCTTCAAATGAATTTTTAGTCAGACTTATTGGGAGACATTTTTACACTACTGTTTATCATCAACCTATGTGTTGCTGAAACGGCCTGTCTGATTTTCATAACCGTTACTAGAATTCGGCTGTAAGAGCCAGGTGGCAGAACATTGGGCACTGAATGTACCTGAACAACCCCTCGTCTGTTTTTTGTCAGGAAAATTTGGAATTGTGAGTTTCCTTGAAGAATATGGTCTTCTAGTGAGCAAAATCAAGAAGACCGTCCGCATGACTGAAGTTTATAAGACCCGCATCTTTTATCAGTTTAAGGTGGGCATGCAGATGAAGGTTCCCCGACGAAATTGGGTTTTCTCAACAAGAGGGGGAAGGGCAGCCTTCCCCGACGGGGGCATGACCTTGAGGATTGAAGATGGGATGAGGGATAACAGAGCTAGTAAGAAGTGATTGAAGCAGACTTAGATAGGCATTAAAATACAGTTACAAAAGAATTAAATAGTTCAAAAAGGAAAAACAGTTCATGATTTTCCTTCCAGTAACTTCACTCCTTTACCTCCATTTTTTGGCCTCCCCGAAATTGCCGTCAGTTCCACGACGAGAAAGACAGTTCCACGACGGGGAGGAGATAGGACAAGGTACATGAAATGAGGTTTAACCGAGCAAAGAAGAAGTGATTGAAAATCGATTTTAATATGTATTAAAATAGCATTTCAAAACAAAAAAAATATTTACCCATCCAGTAATTTCAGTCCTTGTAGGCTTTTTTTCTTTTTCTTTTTTTTATTATTATTTTTTATTTTTTAGGCCTCCCCGACGAAATCGCCGACCTTTCCCGACGGAGGGGGGCATTGGTCCCCTTCCACCGGCGCCACCCCTGTGTTGAGAACTACACAATTGGATGTCAATGCAAGTTTCACCATCACAAGTACCTCTCTATAATATCGAAACTTGATTTGACTTAAGTCTCTTCCTTTTAGTGTCACACTCACATGAATGTGTCGGATTCCTTTTTTTTCACAGCTGCTCCACCTGTAAGTCCAGGAACTACTACCTGCTCCTCTACTACATGTCTTAACGGTGGGACTTGTATCACAGATACATCCCTACCAGGAGGGTTTTCGTGCAACTGTACTGATGGTTTCTCTGGACCAGATTGCTCACTCACAGGTAAGTGCGGGTGTCTTTTTCAAGTAGCAACTGCAAAAATATGTGAAGATTGATCAGAAAATGGGCTGTTGACTTCAAAGAAAACAACAGACTGTTCATAAATGAGAGGATATGATGTCATATCTGCTTGCCTCAAGTTCAGTCTTTGTTGAAAACATGACATGAATCTTACTTGCTCATATCTTTAGAACCACACAATTGGATGTCAATGCAAGTTTCAACATCACATGTACCTCTGTTTAATATCGAAACTTGATTTGACTTTAATATCTTCCTTTTAGTGTCACACCACATGCATGTGTCGGATTCCCGTTTCGTTTTTTTTCACAGCTACTTCACCTGTAAGCCCAGGAACTGCGGCAAGTACCTGCTCCTCTGCTCCATGTCTTAACGGTGGGACCTGTATGACAGATTCATCCCAACCGAGAGGGTTTTCGTGCAACTGTACTGACGGTTTCTTTGGTCCAACTTGCTCACTCACAGGTAAATGCACTAGTCTCTCCCAAGAAGCACTTACAAAAAATGTTGGTAGAGGCTAAGTCAGGGGCCTTTGTCAATTTATACTGTTGATCTTCTTGACGCACCCCAACCCCTGTCTCTCAATCTCTTGTAATTGTTGTTAATTTTGAATACGTGCCTATTGCAATGTAATATCATTTGGATTATTTGCCTGAGTATTTTTGAAAACGGCCAGTAGTTGAAAAACATGCAATGACGCAAAGTGATCGTTTTATTTCATTAATCAATGTTAGCATTAAACTTATTAATAAAGTAGGATAGAAAACAGGCATTGGCCAATTACCACCAAGAAGAAAAATCGAAGTTTTTTTTGAAAATACATTTTTCACTAAGTAGCATAGCCGCACAGGGCTGTTTCTCTCAGGTTGAGGGGAGGGGTTGATCTTAGGCCGACGGCAGATCCCCAACCAGATGAGGTCTGTCCGATTCAGCAAGGTTTTCGTCAATGGAGGTTGGGCTGCATCCCCCGCCCCGTCCTGTACGGTCATGCTCAGTTTCATAAAACCGCAAATTAAACGGAGTTGTTCTGTAAAGTTGCTTTTGAGAAAACGCTACAAGGCTAAGTATACAACATCGGACTGATTCGTTCTCTATATTGGATTGGAACCATTTCGAAACTTTGTTAACTTTAAAGCACTTATCTGTGTTGTAATCCCCAACAAAAATGGAATAACCCTTTTCCAACAGTAAAAATTTTACCGGTCGGTTTTGTTGTTAAACCTAAGACCTAGGAATTTTGCACTAATGACTTTGTAGAGAAAGACACAATTACCCCTAGGTCTGTTCCTCCTCCCAGGCCAACAGTTAATGCATTAGAACAGATCCAACAAATGTCCGTCATCTATAAGTTCTTCACACTTTGTACTCCACGGCTGCAGGTCCTGTTCAAATTCACGGCCTCTCTTTACAAATTTCGTCTGATATATTTGAAATGTAAATAAATCGACATAGCCTTGTTTGAGTATATTATGCTCTACAATTTATTGTTAGACGATTAAAAAATAAGCATCACTAATTGCAGTAAGAAAATATTCGTCCCTTGCTAATGACGAAAGCACCGCAGACTCGTGAAATCCAGAATTTTGCAATTCGTCAGTACGCCAGAGAGGCAGTATTGAAATAAAAGTTTAAAATGGTGTTTGATTTGAAGTTGTCTTTTTCACCCTGAAGATGTTAGGCAAGAAGATGCAATACCGATTTCGATTCCAACCAGCAGAAAACACGTACTAAAATTCTTCATTCGGAAGACAATATTTACGTCCAATTGATCCCTTTCTACTTCCATCTACCTTATTTATTTGGCGGTAACATCCCCAACAACAGCAGTATGATTCTGTAGTACCCTTAAATACATCTAAAGAGAAGGGTTGAAGTTGAGACGTAAAAAAGGCAACACATTTTTTATAGAATGACATTAAATAAGTCTGCCCTTTGAATGCTGTGCATTTATACTTGGACCTTGCTTTCCGAATCTAGCAGTGACGTATTTTGTCGTTAGCTTTAAGATACGGGACCTCCATCTTCACAATATTTTTAAGCATCTATTTGTGTTTACAAATATAATGGGACTGGAATTGAATTTAGTCCCTATATCAGTTACCATATGAATCAAACAATGAAAATCGCCCAGTTTGAGTGAAGTTATGCAAGAAAATAAAATGAAAAGTTGCGGCAATAGACTTAAAATAAAATACAGCTCAGTGCGATGAAATATCGATATTTGTGACAAAACGTGTCAATGAGTACCTTCAAGAGCGTGTCTATAGTTACAAACGAGCCTTCTTTCTTGATATTTTCAGCAGTAAGGTACCCCGTAGTCTTTGTTTGGGCTATGAACAACTGGTAGAAATGCCAAGGTCAGTTTGTTATCGGCCAAGTCATGGCGCCCCCTTCCAAGGGGTAGAATCCTCTAATTGGTAATCTTCACTAAAATCCTTGCTAATGACAATGATTTGGAGTTATTTTGCAAAGGCGGCAAACTAAAGTAAAACTTTTGTCTCTCTTTTGGTCTTGACGCCCTTTTGTTTTCAAAGTGGAGGGACATGGTGGCCTAAACTTCTTCTCCTGTCCTATTAAGGTGTCCTTTGAATTATTTGATTATGTTTCAGATGCAACTGATAAGAAGAACATCAATGCGACTTCAAGCGGGCGCAGCGCGAGAAAATTTTGGTGATTTGCAAAGTAAATATGCTGGAAGGAACAGCCAGCACAAGTATCGGTCGGCCCCATTACCTAAATTGAAAATAGATCGTAATGGGTAGAAAACACCTTACACAACCTACATAGTTTTTTGGTAGTACCTTAACTTTCCAGGTCACAAAAAGTAGGGAGATGTCCCCCGTTCCCCAAATCGACGCCCATATAGTTAACGCAAATTTGCACTTTTCAGCTATCAAATTCTTTTTCCTCCAATAGACGAGTTCGAAGTTTATATGTGCGCACGCGTTAGTGACCTTTCTGTTCAGCTCAACTGGTAGCAAAATATCTGAACGCTGCGCCGGTTACGCATAGCACTGTTTAACGTGTTTTCATCCCGCTATTAGCTTAAACACGCCTAAAAGTGTTACCCGTTGACCGTTTGACTTATTGCGCAATACTGCTCCTAACGAGACTCCTGACTGGTCTATTTTCAGTAATATTATTCGAATGGGTACGTAGATCAAAGCTTTACTGACCTTTCAAAGAGTGATTTCTTTCTTACTATTAAAGAATACAAGTTTTTAGTCGGGAAAATATGACCAATATTACTGCATGACAGCGTGACCGTCAAGTTGGGAATATATACAATGTTTTCGCTGAATATGGTATTTTAAGAATCTGACGGGTACCACCTTGGCCCTCTTGGGTAATTTTTCTCTATTGACGTAATAAACCACGCCCACTTTTTTACATTTAGGACTTATCTGGTTTATGGAATAAACATATCATGTTTGGTATCAAATTAAATCTTATGGCAAATTGAATGTAAGCATAAAAGTTAAAAGAGATGAAGCAGACGTACTGTTCACCCATATATAATTTACGGTCAAAAAAGGTCAAATTAAAGTCACAAATGTTGCCTCGTTTTGAAACAAATTGAGCATATCATAGAACCAAAAAGAGATGTGGGCAAAACAGAGCTTGTGGGGTCATCACGACCTCCTTATCCAGAGTTGTGATTTGTGAAGTTAGTCCCTCATAGTCAAGTGATTGCGTGTTTGTTTTGTGGATGCAAAACATCATTCCAGGTCACCGGAGGTAAGACTGCAAAAACCATGGAAATATCTTTAAAACGTGTTATTTCGATATTGACTGACACTTTTTGCATTTGGTACACCGATTTCCCATGTTGAGTGGAATAGCCTAAAAGAGAGGTAAAAAAGAAGTAAAACAGCAAAACCATTTGAATAGAAGCTTGTAAACGCCATATCTGAAGATGGTAAGGACCAGTAATATCCATACATTCATCAACTTACCCCTTTTGAAGAAAAAAATCATGTGTTGCACGTGGATGCAGTTTGGTAAAAAAGAGAATCTTGTTGCTTTTGGAGGTCAAAGGTCAACGGGGGTCACTAGTGGTCTAACAGTAAATTCCTCACCAATTTCCAAGATCATCAATCCAGTTTCTCATACACCAAACAGTTAAATTTCCAAACCTTTTCTTTTTTCGGCAAGGAATAACTAAGCCCTTAGGCTTTCCAATTGTTAAATAAGAGATAAGAAAAATATGAAAACGTCAGTGTAATGAAACTATATCAAGAATGTCGAAGGCTTCATTAACGCAACAGTTTGGGTGGACTACAATTTACTAGTGTAATGAAAATAAAACATATTGTCACTAAGTCATAAGACACCTCTCGTGCTGATTTAAAGGCAGTCATTCGTCATTCTAAACTACAGTTTCAGTATACATATATCAAAACTCTCAATCGGTACAGCTCTTTGATTGGCATCACATTCAAACAATGCATCATAGCTAAATTACACAGCATGGGCACTGAGAGTGTCTTGATTACACACTATGGACTTGTATGGCCACTGGGACAAGCCATGAAGCAATAAACAAGGATTGTGTCTGGATAAAGATGAGTTTTAGATAAATGTGGGAGGGGCTAGAAGTAAGTAGGTTGGGAGAATTGGAACTGTTTGGGATGATGAGAATATGCCTTTAATTTCTTAGTTACTCTTTCTATACATGTCTCTGAGAGGAAATCCTCTAAGAATAGCAAGCATTCTGTTGAATGGTTTAAAGTAAGTGAAAAATTTACTGGCAGAACGACAACAATATTTTCGCGATGCAATTTGAACCACTGTTACAATCTTAATTTCCAAACCTGCGGTTTTACTCTCTAAAACCAAAAGAGTGTGCCCAGTGACAACTCGTATTAAGAGTAGATTTCCCCTGGAAAAGAGTGAAAATGAGGGATGCTTCACACATAGATGCGAAGTATCACTTCTCTATGAATAAACTGTCCCTCTACGTGGGGCGAAATTCAGTCTAATGAAGAGTGTTGACTAAGCGCACTCTTTTTGGAGCACTTTTATTTTAGAGTGTTTGTAATGCAGTGAAGGATAGGACACCGTAACCCCCTAAGCATTGCGTGTATAATTCCCTTCCTTCGGGAAGTGAGTCTGCTCTGCTCGGGATTTCCAGTGAAATTCCTTGCAGCTTATCTTGGATAAGCTGTACCTCCATTTATGAGTAACTACTTGATTTCCTGTCTTGGATGGCTGATTGGTTACTCAAGTTTCACGCCCAGTATGGTATAGAATAATGAACAGGGCTTGTGGTCCCCGCGTCTTGCATTTAGGAAGTTAGGTAAATGATTGCCTACCCAGTCATGCTAAAGTTTAACGATTAAAAGGGAACGTAGTTGAAAGGGGGGGGGGGATTTGACTTTCAAACTTCACCGAGATATTCACCTTATGGGGTATTAAAGGGGCTCATTGAGCTGATATTGAAAACTTAATGGAAGGTTTAAGGAAACTACCACTTGGAAATCTCATATCTAATAGTTGCAAAAAAGTACTAGATTTTGCATTTTGTGGTGTACTGAATTAAACGGTTTTGTGCATAATTTGAAAAAGTGTCCGGTTACGAATTTTTTGAAAACGGGATTAACCGTCATAAAAAAGTTATTTGCATGTAGGATATGAGGATTGTTTAACTTTTACCATTTGTCTTTGGTATGTGAAGAAAACTTGACAGGTTCGGAAAAAATTGATGAATTTCATGAACCAACTCAATGAGTCGCTTTAAGGAAATCACCATTAGTACGCAAGTTAACAAGTGCCTTTTACTCTTTGTTCAGTCCCTGAAGGTTGTACTCCAGAACCTTGCCAAAATGGAGGGACGTGCTTGCCTGTCAGTAGTGAAGGGTCCGGCGGTGTTTGCATCTGTCCCGACTTCTACGAAGGACCAACTTGTTCTGGTAAAAATATGCTTTTGATGCAATGTTAAATTGCTTTCTCGCATGTAAGCACCTCCTAAAGGTCTGGTGACATATCACTTTGGCACTAAAGCTTGAAAATATGCATGTAATATCCTATTATAGGAATCGTGGAATCGTGTGCTATTTTGCCTACTTAAGGTTAAGATTCTTTAAGAATGAAACATCAGGTAACCATGATAGTACAGTAATGGGACGTTTCATTGCACCCTTTCCTGCTTAACAGCCGCCCGATTATTACAATAATACAGGTAAAAATTATACCTGATGAAAATACAAATTATCGAACCTTTTCATTTATATCTTGGATCCCAAATCATTGGCAAAACCGGACGTTTTTATTGTGGGGTGATGGGGGAGGATGGGGGTGGGAGGGGTTCCGCAGGGGGAGAGGGGAAAATCGTAGGGAGAGCCTTAATTGTTTCTCGGGAGAAGGGAGGGGTCAGATGTCATCTGGGGTACCAGCCATCGAAAGGCAGAATTTCCCCATAATTTTCACGTTAATATTGTAAGGTCACCAAAGGTCAAAAAGCAAAATTACCCAAGTTTTCCTTTCGGCAATGAATCACTTAGCCTTTGGCTGTTTAGTTCAGTTACTCTCAAATAAGCTCGCATTCAGGCTGTGATCGTCATGTTGCATGAAAAGTTACAATGTACTAAACTGGTGATGGAGGGTAACTAGCAGTCTACTCATGCGTCTAGGAAGCCAGACTCCAGTCTCATTATTATTTGGTTTAATGCTTATAATCCGATTGCCAGTGAACGGCATTCAAATGTAACAATATGGAAAAAATGAGAGGTGAAATTTTTTGAAAGAATTGAAATAAAATAAAAACTGTTTCATCTGCTTTGCTTAATGGAATTTGGTCAATAATAAGGGACATCTTCTGTCAAAACGTCAAAATTTGGTTGCCCCATAACGTGACTGGCCCTCTGGTTTATTTCCTGAATTGCACCTTTCTTTAATTGCACCTTTACAAGACTGAACAGTAGAAAAACAATATCTGGGTTGGTTAGTTCGTTCGTTAGATGAAGTTTTAATGCCAATTTCTAACCTTTTGGTTCAAGTAGAGCCGGCCAGGCCACGGTCAGTCTCTAAGAATAATATATGCCAGACAATGCGATATTCCCTTTTTGTTTGATTTGGATACTTTTTGCCTGTTTTTTTTTAATGCTTTACGTTGCTTTTTGCTTCTTCTGTTTAGGCGTTAACCCTATTATAAACATCACATTGAGAGATAAAAAACCATTAGGAAAATCTGAAGATGTCTCAGGGACATTTTTCTCTATTCTTTGAATTGTTCATATCAACTCAATGAACGAATTCATAATGTTCCATCTCAGATCTGGAACCGACTGCATCGTCTAGTGGTAAGAGCATCCGACTTGCAGTGGGGAGGTTGGGAGTTCGAAACCTGGACGGGTTATACCGAAGACTAAAAAACGGAACCGTCTCTCATTGTGCTCGGTGCTTAATATAAGCAGTAGATTAGGGAAAATAAAGCAGTGAGTCACAATTGAAAAGGGCCGCGTGGCGGACTAGACTTGAACCAATTGGTTGGAAACTGGGCCATCTAACTAACTTACTAACTTCATTTCAGATCTGGAACGCTACTAACATTAACTCATCCTGGCTGACGTAACACTTGTTTTACAGTTTTACTGTAATATGCATGCAACTATGGGTGGAAGAACTGATGCCAATGACAAAGGCCTATTCCAGAAAAAGAACCTTGTTTGAATGCTTTTAATACTATCCCTCTAAAAGCTGTTATCGCATTATCTTGGATCGTTACTTGCACTCACTGATTAACTCATCCTGAACTCATTGTTCAATAATTCTGATATAAATGCACTTAGCGTCGGGGAAAGAACAGGTGTTAAAAATATTTCAAAATGATATAACTTGTTCTGAAACTTTGAAGACTCATCTTTTAGCAATTGTGTTCCATTTTGTATTTTATTGCTGAAGGGCGCACCTTACGCACTTCAGCAATATACATGGTGATTATGCTTCCAAATAGAGCCGTTGCACACGCTAAACGCTCCAATAAAGTATATCTGTCGGAAATATCTGTGTTTTAAAGAAAAATAAAGTCAGTATCACCCATTTTGGCTCAGATTTCGTAGGAGAGATATGCTCAGAACAACGCTGTGAAGACGGTTCAACATGTGTGCTTGACTCCACTGAAGAAAGTGGATATTCATGCATTTGCCCTCCAGAATTCACTGGAACGTACTGTTCTGGTAAGAACTCCTACGTTCAATACATTTAATATGAAATACCAAGGAATAGATAGACTTATGCCATATGGGTTACCCAAAATTTTCAAATTACCATGGTTTGGAGTTTTCATGCTTATATTTTTGTTTGATGTTTTGGAAAATTGTAGATTATGAGATCGTGTAGATCGATTCGACGATTTCATCACTGAAGCATTATTGCCCCAATTCATACCTTTAGTTTTACAAAAAGAAGGCAAAGGCCGAGCAGATTGCTTGATACAGACGTTTATGAGACTCAGAGTAAAGTTTAACACTAACCCTAACCTCTAACGCTAACCCATTGTATCCCCAAGTACTAACCCTGGCACCTAATCCTTCCTGTTGGTCACAGCTCACTGAACCTCAAAAAGTTAGCGTCACTTACGTTCTGTGCCACCGTTGTAATGGTGCTTAGTAGAAGACCTTAGTAAGAAACCTGGTTTCCCATACGAAGAACATTTCCAAACAGCAATTTCAAAAACTTTTGAGACAGTGTTTTCGGCCACGGCAAAATTACATTGATGAACACAAAGCGTAACAAAATCCACCCCACATTCCTTCGCAATTGCTATTAGGAAAAAAGTCTATTGTGTGTTTTGCTTTGCTACGATACAGAAGCGTCAACTGAATAGAAGACGAGTGCCCTTGTGATCTCTAACTTGTGGAAAGCAACTAACCAAAAAACAAAATTGTTTCTACATATTGAATATCATAAGCTGTGACGCCTACCCTGGAAGTACAATTTTTGTGAAAAGCTATCAAAGTGGTTAATCATAAAAGGCGTCATACCCCTGCAGACTTTTATTTATTCTGTGCTTATATTTATTCTGTGCTTAATCGGTGCAAATTTCATTCAGTTCCCCGTTTTTCCCATGTTCTGTTCTCAAGGTATTAGCGACTAAAGATATTCTTTGTTCAAATCGTAAGTCACCTTTAAGCAAACACGTCTGATGCTACGACTTAATATTGACTACCATTGCTTACGATTTCTTTTTTCTTCATTCTGTTTCATTAAATATGTTGACTTTTTACCAGCAAGGCATATTTTGTTAAAGTGTCGCCTCTCCTGCTGCACTTGTTTCATGAACATATCATTTTTGTTGCTTAAAAGTGTAGGTGACTCTCAACGAAACCGTCAATGTAAATCCATGACACCACACATGCACCTGCTTGTTCAAGTTCACTTTGGGTAGAGAATATGTCAAATTCAATTGTTAACATCTCAGAAATCGAACATGGGAAATGAACGGAAATGTCATAGAAAGCTAAGAATATTTTAGCCGCCAATATGTGCGTCTGAACTCTATCAAATAGATTACTTTTGCCTAAGTGTTTACTTTAGATCCCTTTCTTATCTTAGATTTCAAATAAGGAATCTTATACACGTATGTATACGTATCCACTTTGTTCCCTTTTAAAAAGTGTTCTTCACAATGTTGCATTTCAAGCTTACGACAGGGTTTGTTTTGTTGTGCAATTGAGTTCCTTTTAGGAGTTAGTTGTTCAGTGTTCAAAACAAAAACTAACTTGGTACTGTAACTGCAATGCACACGAAAAATTGTACTGGGTACATGCATAAAAAAGTTATTTCTCTGTAGTCATCGTTTTATGTTGCTTAGCATACATTCACATAAGCTGGGGCATATAATCTTGAGACAAGTGGCGGCTCAAGAATGTCAACATTTGTGGCAAGCTAAGGGCAAAGAATAATGTTGAGGGGCAAAAATTTTCGGGCGCAGAGTGAAACTGAGCCCAAAGTTCCCTTCCCTGGGGTGGGGGTCAAGCGGGAAGCCCCTTAGAGTTTTGAGTTTTTAGCAATATGTCCGGACGAAAAATTAAGTCACTCTCAGGAGAGGTACATTATTTATTTCTTCGGTTAACCCAATTCCTAACTGATCTTACTTAGGGAGGGGTGGATGGGGGAGGCAAGGACAAACGCTGGGGTGGCAAAACCCCCTGTCTCCCCCGTAGCGCCGATTGAAAGATACATCAGATTTGGCAATACGGTAAATGTTTACCTCGGAGACGTGTGTACTTCATAGCAACCTTAAGTATCTCAAAGTGGACGATTAACCCTCTATAAGAATTAACAGAATTTATATTATTGTCCTTTGCTGCGGCCCAGTATTCATGGGAGATATATGTTCCGAAGATCCCTGTGAAAACGGATCGACGTGTGAACTGGATAACTCCACAACTTCGGGATTTCGATGCATGTGCATACAAGGATTTTCCGGACCAACTTGCCATGGTAAGAAAGGGCAACAAAATAATTGATTGCTTTGTTTGTCATTTGGGAAGAGATTTCATTTGGGAAGAGATCCCAAGTTTGTCAGTAGTTTGAAATTCAATAGATCTAAAATTTCATTTCCTTAAGCCGTGATCCTACTAGAGCGAATTCGGATCGGATTTCGATCCGATTTTTGTCGGTTTCTGTTAACATCTTCCAAATGTCTGGTCAAAATATGACGTCACGAAATAATTAACATATATTTTATTTTCATATTCCTGGGGTACAACTCACATAACTACAGAGATTCGTAAATTCATGCCTTTTCCAGTCAGAGATGGAGCAGATTTTAACAAAAACGGTTACAACCCTATATTTCGACAAATCCATTACATTCTTACACGGGCTTTGCTCCGACACCCCTACGTTCCGACAACTCGATTACAAGATGAATATAGAGATTGTCGGAACAAAGGGGTGTCGAAGTATAGGTCAGTCACCGAGAAGGAAAGTATATATTTGTATTATTGGACTTGAACCAGTCATGAATAACCTTGCGAGTTAAAGTGTATGATGATTCTAATAATCAAAGTATTCTATACCTATTTATCGACTGATAGGCTAAATATGAGTTTTATGTTATGCAAATTTATTCTTAGGATTTAGAACATTTGTTGTGTTGCAACTGATGAAACGGGTGTGAAAATCAACTGCTTTATAAATATTTGATCTGTTGTACGGAATTGTTGAAGGAAACTTACTGACTGACTAAATTTCAGAACACTTTACTCATTATGTTGGAGCTCAAGGGCCATCAGCCTGAAAGTTCTGATGTTCATGGTTGCTTTCTAAGTGTGTATACGCATATATTTCCCCAATTTAATTTTACAGATGACGCCTGTGTTCACGATCAATGTCAAAATGGTGGAACATGCATAGCAAACCCATCGTCAGCGCTGTCTTCTGAGTGTTTATGCCTTCCTGGATATGAAGGAAGCTTTTGCGAAACCTGTAAGTATTGATCAAGTTTTAATTCCTTGCATCACCATATTGATGTGTGCTTGTAAAGTAGCTGCTAGATACTTTTCATATTTAATTGAAGCCTACAGATGCGGTTGTTGGATTTATTCAGTTCACTACGTAATTTGAGCCTTCTGCTCTGGTTCTCCGTATGGATGTTTCCAGTGTGATACTTTTCTAGTATGCCAGCACATTGTTAAAGAACATACCAGCATACTCCATCTCGCACGCAGTTATTTCGACTATTCCATGTTAACACAAATTAGTCAGGCAGTGCCTGAATCGACAAATTACTTAAGTTAACAATAGTGACTAATATTTGACCCAGTTGAATTACTTTCTAACAAGTGTGAAACCTCTGAAATAAGTCGGATATCTTAAAAAATTAGTCAAATTTGAGACTAACGTGGTAAGTGAATGCAGGCTTTTACTTTACTAATATGTGTCTATAGTGTTTTTATCATTCAGTGGAATTTTCGAGCGTTGCCCCCATTTAACCAACTTAACCGTGTCCCAGTATTAAAAATCACAGTATTTGGAACTGGTAGAAAGTCTTGTTTTACAGGGAATATACTCGTTACGCAGTTTTATTGGCTTTCTTCAGCACTCAGTTTAACACTCATAAAATTGTCCAAGACTTAAAAGCCGCTACGCATGTTTACACTGGTACTGATTCCACGATCACAATCACACCATCAAAAATCTCCGCTTGTTTAACATGCTGATCAGACTCTAAAAATCAATTGAAATGATTCAGATTAAACTGAGCACGGGCAAATGCTCAAAGCTGCAGAAGAGACAACTTGTTGTCTGCTGAACAGATGCCATTCTTAAACAATGCATGAATTTGATTTGGCGGAAGAATATTTTTACATTGAGGAAATAGTATGGCATGTCGTTTGCTTCGAATAAGTATTCGATCTAGACTGGAATTTAATCGAAGCTTATACTTTAACTTTTCCGCTTCTCTTCATACCATCTCCAGTGGCTTCGATTTGTACTTGCTTGCAGGTACAAACTGTCAAGCTTGTAGATAGATTTGTCATTATTCGGAGTTGGTCAAAATTATCTTAGATTAGCCGGTGCAATCATCTCATCCGTCTCATGTGCTGCTAGTCTTGTGCAAATGATAGTTTCGAATATTTTGTGTTGATAACTGAATTTAACTAAGACTTCTTCGAAAATATTTCATGCGGCTGGCAACGTGATAAACAAAGTTTTCGCTGCAAATTTTATAGCCTAAATACCTGCGGAAAAAATGATGCCAAAAATCTCAAGATAACGCAGATAACAGCAATTTTGCAATCGGTATTGAGATATAGATTAATCACATTGCGAGAGAGAATACGACTGGGGTTTTGGGAAATCAGAGGACATGTCAAACCACCACAAGTTTTTACATTAGAAACCCGCTGTCAAAATGACTTTTCCAAGGTGGGTAGCTAAAACACTTTAAATACCTATGCATTTGGATGATGTTGGTACTCTCATCAGGGAGGTTTTACGATGGAGAAACAATGTCCTTAGACTCTTTGAAGACATGTTTGCTTCCAACGCAAATGTTGCTTTTCTTTTCAAAATCCCCACTTCAATACATCAATCAAGTACAGGAGTAGCGATGTGTTGTCAAAGTTCCAATGGGAAGACACGCCCTTTATATGAACTCGTTATTTTTTTATTGCCAGCCATCGTGCAAAATGTAACGTTTTGTCCAATCGTTGCGATTCGTCATCATACTCAAAAATCATGTATTTGAAGTCAGAAGGGAAATTCCATCTATTTTAGGTCTTAAAAACAAATTTGCAAAGATTCGGAAATTTGTCGAAAATTAGAAAAAAAAAAATTGTCGAAAATTAGAAAAAAATGATAAGACCCGATCAATGTTTCCAGCAGACGACGTGTTTCAATCGCGGAGGCAGGATTGAAGTACAGTGCATCCATTTGTTACTTTTGGGGGATAGAAGCAATCTTCGTTATTTCAGGAACAATTATGAATCGTTGGAAATATCAGTATCAAAATAAACGTCTCCATTAGCGATTAGTTTTCAAACAGCTATATTCCTTTCTCAGTGAAGACATCAGAATGATGCTAAAATTGCGTAGTTTAGGAGTGGATCAACAGTCGTTTTGGTAATAAAACAATGTAAACGACTCACATTATCCGTTACTCAATAGGGATCAAACCCCACTCTTTGGAAGGTTTCTTGTTTTAACATCAGGTCGACGTTACTGTATTGCATGCCCGCTCAGATCTGTGCATTTGTTGCTCAGTGGCCGCGTCAGAATGATGTCAAAACTGAAGGGGGGGGGGGAGCATAATGGTGACGTAGGGGGCAAATGATAATGTTTAAGGCAATTTTTCTTCGGGAGTAGTGAGAAACCGAGCCCAGAAGCTCCCGTCCCTGAAGGTGGGGGTCAAGGGAGCGAGGATTTCGGGAGCTCGGGGTTGCAGCATATCTCTGGATGGAAAATTTAATCTCTGAAGACCGAGGTAATTTTTTTATTTGGTCGGCTGTCACAACTCTAAACTGACCTAAGGAGGAGGGGCAACTTGGGGGCGGGTCCCCGTAACTCCTCCACTGTTGTTGCTAACATCTTTTTTATTCGGATGTAAAAAAGTAAAACCATTTGCATTTAACACTACATCAATTCTCCATGGAATTACTCCGAATGGTTTTACCCACTGTTGGTCATTTATTTCGACTTTTTTCAGTTTTTGATTCCTTGCCGAAGGCAGGCAAGGAATCTATGCGATGGTAATGTCGTGTGTATGGGTGTGTATGTAAGGGTGTGTGTATATGTGTTTGTGACCCTCCTTGTAATCGCGATATCTTGAGATAAGAATGACTGACACTTTTCATATTTGGTACATACATTTGCTATGTTGAAAGAAAGAACTATATTGTTTTTGGTGGAGGTCAAAGGTCATTTGAGGTCACCAGCGGTAAAATTGCCAAAACACCGAAAATGGCTTGTAAACACGATATTTCCAGATAAGAGTGACCGATACTCTTCATATTTGGTATATAGATTTGTCATGTTGAAAGAAAGAACTCTATCGTTTTTGGTGGAGGTCAAAGGTCATTTGAGGTCACCATGATCAAGGAGGGTCCGAAACCTTGTAATCGCGATATGTTGAGTTAGGAATGACCGACATTTTTAATTTTGGTATATAGATTTGCCATGTTGAGAGGAAGGACCCTTTTTTGGTGGAGGTCAAAGGTCATTTGAGGTCACCAGCGGTAAAATTGCCAAAACACCGAAAATGGCTTGTTAACACGATATTTCCAGATAAGAGTGACCGATACTCTTCATATTTGGTTTATAGATTTGTCATGTTGAGAGAAAGAAGCCTTTTGTTTTTCATATAGGTCAAAGGTAATTTGAGGTCACCAGCGGTAAAATTGCAAAAATTCTGTGCCTAAAATGTAAAGAAAAATCTATCAAACACTGTCAATTTGAAAGCAGGTAAGGTATTTGATGGCAAGGAATCACCAAGCCTTTTAGCTTTCCTCAAAGTGTAAAGCTATTGTCACAATATGATCATATTTCAAAACAGCGCCACGGGATATACATTCCAAATCCTGCAATACGACCTTACATTTTAAGCTGTCACCACATTTGACCAAGCAGTTGGTTACAATGTGGTAATAATATAGATTTTATATATTACCACCTTTCGCAAAGTTGTCTTCCTCTCATTTTTACTTTACAGTTAACGGATGCTCCCGTCAGCCATGCCTTAATGGCGGCGTATGCCAACCGGATCCGTCATCATCCCTTTCATTTGACTGTACATGCCCTACTGGATACGTAGGGGTATTGTGCGAGGAATGTAAGTAGTTTGTGCGAGAAATGTAAGTATTTACGGACTGAATGCAACAGGTAACTTTCTTACATGACAAAAACGATCATTTTGAGATGATGCATTATGCTCAGGCAATTTATCGGTAGGAGTTCAATAACATTGATTTTGTTCTATACATAATCGGCTGATATGTTTTTGGAGACCCTGGACTTTTCTTTGATCCATATTAAGAATATGCATGTTACAATAAATACGGGAGTATTTTCCCTGAAAACAATAAGATATTTTTTTTCTTCAAGTGTTACATATTTTTTTGACATTGTTACGTGTTTTAGCAGGTCGTTTGTCACCAGGCATTCGTTTCATACGTGAAACAATTGAAAAACGATCCTTGGGAATGACGTGTAATAATGGGAAAAGTAAAGCACTTACACCAAAGAGCGTCCTACGACCAACTTGGAAGCTACTACTTAGCAGTTCATTTGATTAACCTAAAATCGTTTTTGATTCCTTGCCGAAGGCAGGCAAGGAATCTATGCGATGGTGATGTCGTGTGTTTGTGTGTGTGTGTATGTGTGTGTGTGTGTATGTGACGCTTTGGCTTGTAAACACGATATCTCAAGAAGGGTAAATGTGACTAACCTCGTATTTGGTGTGTAGGTTGTTCATGTTGAGTAGATGATCCCTGATGTTTTTGGTGGAGATCAAAGGTCATTTGGGGTCACGAGAAGTCAAAAGGTCAAAACTTTGTAAACACGATAACTCAAGAACGGTACATGTGACTATGTTCATATTTGGTGTGTGGATTGGTCATATTGAGTAAATGATCCCTATTGATTTTCGTGGAAATCAAAGGTCATTTTAGGTCACGAGAGGTCAAAAGGTCAAAACTTCTCAAACACGATATCTCGAGAACGGTACATGTGACTATACTTATATTTGGTGTGTGGGTTGGTCATACTAAGTAGATGATCCCTATTGTTTTTGGTGGAGATCAAAGGTCATATGGGGTCACGAGTGGTCAAAAGGTCAAAACTTCGTAAACACGATAACTCGAGAACGGTACATGTGACTATGCTCATATTTGGTGTGTGGATTGGTCATATTAAGTAAGTGATCCCTATCGATTTTCGTGGAGGGCAAAGGTTATTTGCGGTCACGAGAGGTCAATAGGTAAATTCCTTAGAAATTGCTTGTAAACACGGTATCTCAAGAAGGGTGATTGTGACTAATCTCATATTTGGTGTGTGCATTGGCCATATTGAGTAGATGATTCCTATCGATTTTCGTGGAGGTCAAATGTCATTTGGGTTCACGACGGGCAAGGGGGATCTCAGTGTAGGAAGATTGGATGCCCTGCATGTGTACTTGTGGGCACATTATGGAGCCTTGTTAATTGAAAAACATTGCAAAGCAATGTCAATGTGAAAAAAGGCCTTACATTTCAGCAGCAAGGAATCACTAAGCCTTTTGGCTTTCTGGTTGTTCATTTCATATAGCGAACAGTACCTCTTTAAATGCTATCACATTGATTGCTGGTGGTGGAGCACTTGTCGTTTTGTTATTACTTATCATCGGTGCGGTTCTTTTAATTTGTCTGGTATCGAAACGAAGAAAGAAAGACAGAACCAACAGCGATCTGGTAAAGTCATTCTAAAACTGTTTTCAATTTAGTTATTGGAAGTATCTCAACCAATTTAGCATTGAATTTCAAGCACAATTTCTTACAAACATACCATTTGAAATAGTTTTATTTCGCCCCATTGAGCACTTTGTCTCAAACTTTGTTGAGATCTTTATAGTTAATGGTTAATGTCACCTCATACAAGTCAGTGTAAGCAAAAAATGCAGTTGCATAATCATTTCAAACGGAATCGATAGTTGTCTGGATATAGCCTCGAGTCATTTTGGCTCGTTTTGGATCGTTTACAACTATCCACTAACCAACCATATTAACGTGCATGTTTTTCTGCCTGTTATGACGAAATTAGTCAGGAATTGCGCGACTAGTTACTGCTACCTAGATGCGTAATGTCTCTGACAACAAGGATTGTGTGAAATAGTTGTGCACTCAAAACCTCAATTTTCGGTGTGGCGTTTGCCTGCACCTGAATTTGGGTTACCTGCGGGTTACATTTAATGTTCCAACGTCTCTAAACGCAAACCTTATGCACCATTCTAACCAAACCCCTATCATCATAGCACTGACATCAGTGCAGACTTTTCGGAAAATAGAGTCGTTGAAGCTAAGAGTTTTCGGAAGAGCAGGGATAGCAGGGCTGTTAGCGGTGTACATTTTCTCCCTTTTGAATAAGGAGCAAGGTTTGCATATTGAAAAACTTTCGTAGAAGTTCACAAAAGGGCTTAGTCACTGCTTTATAGAGTGGAATCATGCAAAAGAGTTCAGTCAGAAAAAAAAATTGCGACAACCTACCTCTCACAGCTGGAAATCCTATGTTAGCTGATTAAGATATTTGTAAGAATATGAAGCAACAAGCATGTAGTTACCACTAGACTTGGGATGGCATGGTGATCACAAAACATTTTTCTTGCAAGATTCTTGCTGCTTTGAAGACCATTTCCGTTTAGTTAGATTGGAATCATTTATTGGACCACGCGTAAAACCTCTTCTTCGTTTAACTACAAACACAGGCGCACCATACATTTGCTATGGAAAGTACGCATACCCCAAAAGAGACTCAGTTTAACTTGCTGAATAGAAATCACAAGAATCCCGACCATATTCAACCACCTTTTATACAAAAACCGTTACACAAAGTGTTTTTTCGCCGCTTGATGCAACTACAATACTGAGCAACTGTTTGGAGGACTTTCTCTACAAGGGGCCTGATCCGTGAAAGACTTCAAGCAAAATTTCCACCGAAACAAACTACTACTCAGATCCTTTAAGAATTTTCTCTGAAAGAGTTACATAATTACATCGCGAGGTTCAAATGCATTCACCTTCAAGCAAACTTTCAGTTATTAAAACCCTACCCCGATATGGTCAAGACACGAGAGACAGGTGCCACTCATAACAGCCTCGTTTCGCGTGGGAATGCATTTCGAGTAGGGTTAAAGTCTGGGAGTGAAATTATTGCTGAGAAGAGCTTTGGCTTCGCCATTAGAGAATTTTATTTTTATTTTTCTTATTGTTCCTCTAAATGGACTACTTACTCTTGCAAATCACAAACTAGATAGGCCCAAATACACCTCCGGTGCACTAGAAATCCCGAGCCAGTTTTGGTAAACTGTAAACATGTCCTCTGACTGCAGTTGTGCATGAAATGTGCTTTGTCGTTTTGTTTTTCATGGTACGTTGTCCGTCATCTAAGGAGTTAACTCTGCCAAAGAAGGTACTGCCATGTCCTCCAAATCTTTATATACCGATAAGTCAGAGACAGGATAAAGCGTTTCCTAAAGATCGTTTGTACTTCCACGAGAGAATCGGAAGTGGGGCTTTTGGATGTGTCTACAGGGCAGAAGGTAGAGGTATATTAAATCCAAAGGAAGTAACAGTAGTGGCAGTGAAAGTTCTTAAAGGTAAGTTATGGCCTACACCCATTTTGGACTAAAGTGTGCACTTCAGTTCATTGCCTTCCATGTTCTAGCGAATAGGGGCCAGATAATGGTAGGTAGAACAGGAACTTTGTATATGGATAAATGCATTAATCCATGTAGGGTTTTTCCTTTCGATTTATCTCACCATGAAATGAAAAATTCTTCTTTTATGTATTGATTTCATCATATAACAAATCAGTATACAAATTTTTTATCATTGAAACAAAATAGAGAGCAAAATAGAGAGCAATCATTAGAATAACCACTGATGAAAACCAAAAGGTCTTTGCCATTGCACAAAGTAATCCCATTTAGGGTGGTGATAACATGATAATACCACCTCCTGTTCTGTGTTCGGTAAATCACTACAAACAAAAGGTCAGAATCATGACAGGGTGACTTAAAAGCAATCCTCCCAACCTGAAAGGTGAAAGAGATAGTCTAAAGCTTCCGACTGTGCACGGATGTGCCAGTTTATGTCCTTGTTGTCATTGGATTTAATCCAGCGGGACACGACCCACATATTGTGGAAATACACACATTGACTTTACTACCATTCAAGCTGATTTTACTGGAGTAGCAATGTCTCCCACGTTCTAAGTAAAGACTGACGCTACTGTTTTACTTTAAAACAACAGTGGGAATATTATGACGCTGAAATGGACTCCATTAGACAAACAAGAACGTATTTTTACCGACATCATGCCTAACACCAGTACGAAGTTACTCAAGGAGCAATATTGCGCAATAGGTCATAGGTAACCGGGTAACACTTTTACGTGTATTTAAGCTGATGGTGGGATGTTAACACAAGGAAAGTAGTGTGCTATGAGCTTTCGAGGTGGCGCTCTGATATTTTGCTACCAGTTGACCTGAACAGAAAGGTCACTAACGCATGCGCAGACATAAACTTCGAGCCAGGCTTTTTTAAGCCATTAGAAGGGTTCAAGAGATGAGCGTGTTATCAAGTGCTAATTTAAAGGTGGCTTTACACAGAAACGGAAATCTCTTACCGCCTGAGTGAGGGAAACCATCTATTTATCTTAATATGGATAGGGGCAATTGCGTACATAGAAAATTTCCAAAAATCGCCTTCTTGTTCTTGGATAAAAAAGTTTGTCCAACCCAAAATGCTCGGCGGATATGGCTTTTGTGCGTAAGAACAAACGTCAACCGTTCGTCCCTATACAAAACATGGATCAGTTATCCATATTCGAGAAACCATTCATCAATTGAACAGTTTGCATTATAACTTTTAGAACAACAAAGGTCATTTGACACCGAGGACGGGGAAGGGACTTTGTCAGAAACAATATGGACAATATTTAATAGCAAAAGTGAAGTTTGTGACATTAAAACATACTTGTGAAAATAACGTCTTGAGCATGCTTTCTCCTTTTATGAATTGTCACTTCTATTTTTTGGTACTTCTATTCAACAGACGATGCACTAGAGACAGACAAGAGGGAGTTCATGAAAGAAATAGAGTTACACAAGACTCTGGACATACACCCTAACGTGGTTTCAATGTATGGTTACTGCATTGATCAAAGTAAGAAACAATTGTCTAAACGAAAGAAAGTTTTACTGGCCGTCAATCCCCAAAATAGTAGATTTGCCATCATGTAATTCCATGAAGACCTTTTAATGGAGACAATGCTCGACTTCTACACATTCTAAGTGATCTGTTAAAGTACTCTCTTACCCAAGTTGGGATCTCTGGAATTCAGATAGGCCTACAATGATGTTTTTTATTGTATATATTTATCACACTAACTTTGTGAATATTCAACAGGATACCAGTGACTTTCACTAGCGTTCCCCTAACTCATCCCACAGATTTAAATTATCTGATATTGGAATACCTGTCAAATGGCAATCTACTGAATCATTTGAGAAACTTACTAAACTCAAACAATAAATTAGAGGCAGCTACTGAGGGTGAAACCAACGTGCTTATGACAAATTCGCAGTTAATGATATTTGCCGTACAGGTGGCTGCAGGAATGGAATATCTGTCATCGAAAAAGGTAATTAAAACCAGTTTCCCTCCATAAAGTATAATTAAGTTTAGTCATTTACCTGAAGCATGACGTCTCAGAAAAACAAAACATGAAAAAAAAAAATGTTTCTAAATGTGCCATATCAATGAGACCTCGTGAAGATAGACCTTTCAACGCTGTTTTGATGAGATTATCTCCTGACACCGGCAATTCACAAGAATCGCAAGTTTTGGTTGCTTAAGTCAAAGTGGGATTATACAGAGAAAATATCAAAATACCATGTCATTGATAATAAGACTCCACTTGGTAACGTGTCTTTGCATTTTCACATGCGTTTATCTTCTCTTAGTGTATTCATCGAGATCTTGCTGCCAGGAATATTCTCCTCGACGATAAATTCGTTTGTAAAGTTTCTGACTTTGGTCTCGCCCGTGATATAGCGGAAGGCAACGAGTATGAAATGAAGTCAAAGGTGATTTCGTGATTTACATTTAGGATATTAATAAAAATTTTGTTTTCGGTCTTTTTAAATGTTTTCTAATAGGTCAGTTGATGGGTGAGATTTGATGCATGAAATGATTGGCTTGCTCTTTCGTATTTTACAAAAGTTTGAAATGTGAAAATGATTACTTTTTCTATTGGTTATTCAATGTGACGTAGTTGATTGCAGAATGAAAATAAAATTTAGAAGAAACCTTTTTCACCTCCATATTTTTGAAGGAGTTTCTGGTAATGTTTTGTAGAGTAGCATGCATGTAACAAGATCAGTTCTCAAACATAAATTCTTATTCCCCCCTGCCTAATAATGTTGAAGGGAGAAGAAAATATATATGGCAACCGTTTTCTAACGATATATCACAATTATTGCTAGTTCCCAAGTGCTATTGAAGTTGGAAAAGCTGAGCCAAATCCTTTGAATCTGTTTTGCAAATAAATGTAAACTGCCAAAGAAAAGATGAAGATCAATAGCGTGAGAAGCAATTTTTCTTGGACTGACGATATTTTGCTTCGTTTAGGGTCGTGTTCCAGTACGTTGGATGGCTCCGGAATCCCTCATGCAGAACATTTATACGACAAAGAGTGACGTTTGGTCTTATGGTATTGTGTTGTGGGAGATTGTGACACTGGGTAAGTTCCAGAATCACCTACTTCGTTTCATCCTTATTATTTCGTATGTATCTTAAAAAGAGAATAAAGTTTCTTTCGTTTTCAATAACTTCAAATGTATTCTTCCCACATCAGGTTCTCATCCGTACCCAGGAATGAACTTTAAGAATGTGGTTGACGCAGTTCAGAAGGGGGAAAGACTTCCACAGCCTGACCACTGCGAGGATGAAATGTAGGTCCAGTATTCTATTGCATATGTAAAATGCTTATTGACCTGGATACAAATCTGCAATTCAAAGCGAAATAGATTCACCAATCATTGCTTTTAAGGAATTTTACAATTTTGCTTTAATATTGATGATAGAAAAGATTTATGGAACGGTACCATCTTTGCGATGCTTATTAGATTTTTAAAAAGAGTTTTGGAACCGTACTATCTCTGCGATGCTTGTTCCAACACCTCTAAAAAATACTCGAAAATTAATGTATTTTTGGTATGTGAACTTCTACGGAATAAGAATTTCCTGCAAAATCAGTTGAAATTTTAAACATTAAATGGTCTTTTACCCCAATTCACTTTTTTTTTATTTTCTACTTTTCAAATAAACAGATATTCGATTATGACCAATTGCTGGCAGCTTAATCATGATGACAGACCAGACTTTTCAGAAATCCGGCAAAAATTTGACGAGCTTCTTGACGAAGATAAGGTGAGATATTTTGATTATGTCGTAAGTAATGGAAATAATTTGATTGCACCATGAATGAGTTGCATACAAAAGTTAATTCGATAAGATGAGTAACTGTAGAAATGAAATGGTTTTTTAGCCTAACACCGATGGATATTTTACTAGATAGTTTTGTTACACTTTGACTGGGTTTTTAGAACAATACAATTAAATGTACGTTTACTGGAGCATTGATTTTTTTCAAAGAAAACAAGCTATGAGGAGCTATGACTTAATCTTCCCAACTCAACTGGTAAGTTCGAAATGAAATCTATCGATCAGAACATGGACAACAGGATAATGTTCTACATCTTAAGAAAAACAATATGTACACAAAAGCAAATCTGTTATGACGTTAAATTTGTAGATCTTGAGGACCCCACGATATAATTTAACGGTTTTAAATGACATTATATTGGTTTATTTCTTTCAAAGGACTACTTGGTAATGGAGAAGTTTCAGGAAGACTCTTACGTTTACCTTCGGGCAGGTCAGCTATCTGAAGAATCCGATGCCAGTTAACTAAAGCTACATACAACCTCGTTAAGGCACATTTATGAGTGTTAATGATCTTTAAAAATTACTTCTATTAAATATTGCATTCATGTGCAACATATCACATAACTATTCTTAGTTTTCTGCTACCTCATGACCATGAACCGCTGAAATACGCAGTGCACTTTGAGAATAGAATTGCCCTTGATTGCATTAACAATATTTTGAGCAAAACGCATCTATATATATATATATATATGTATATATATATATTTTAAAGTCTCATGAAGAGGTGAAATCACGTGAAAAGCTATAGGAAAATCTCATTTTGAGCCTACTCCTGAAGACGATGTTCTTTTTATCTTTTGGTGTTGTTGATTCAGTACGCTTTGGGGGGGCTTGAAGGAACTACTTCCACGTGGGACCGTCTTCTGATACAATTAAAAAATCGTATCGGAAAAATTTATTCTTTGCTTGTCGCTTTCAGTTTCAACCTATATTGAGGTGTCATGTTCAAAGAGTCTCTTCATTTCTAGCCAAGATATTGAAAAAACGAACTAACGACCGAACGAACCAAAAAATCAGTGCTGTCCATCTCAAGGATCTTCTTTGAAGACTTGATGTGTCTCACCTAATCTCGATCGAATACGCTTTAATTAGGATAATTTAAAATTTTCCATTTATCTCCGTCTAGCATCACCTACTTTCATACACATTAATGCATAGGATGTGAAAGGCAGTAAGCGGATTTACAGACAACCTCTCATTTATTTTTCCATAAATAAATACCGAAGAGAATATTCACTTATTTCTCGTCAGGAAGCTGTATATGGACTTTGAATTAAGAGTTTCTCACTTAACGTAGCAATCTTTCTATGTCAAACATGGTCAGATATTTTATCAGCTACAAGAGTTTCTACAAGGGCAATTAGTAAGTTTTGATGACTTGATCCGGATCAAACAAAATTTAAAATTAAGTTTCAATTTTGTTTTTTTTTTATTTTTTGAGATCTTATTACTTTTATTTAATCTCTGTAAATAAGCCTAAATCAACTAACAGATATGGGAACGTTTTAACATAAGGGTACTTACACACCGCAAGCAAAAAAAAAAAAAAAATAAAAAATAAAAAGGAGCAAAGCAAACCAAAGGAGATGGAATTGAAATAGATTTTAAGTGGAAATTTTTGTTGAACTTGCGCTATCGCGATGTGAGAGTTGTGAGCGTTTGACAACAGTTTTCAACAGTGTAAAGTTCGCGTTGTCTTGCTGGCTGTTTGAAAGTGCCGTAAGGAATACCCGAAAGTCTGAACGATTATAACATCAAATAGTACAACCTTCGAGAAAATTACTACACTGCACTGTTAAAAATTACGGTTGATTTGCAGAACAACAAAAAGAACAGATAAGTAAGGTAAACGTAAAAATTCTGGAAACTTATTGCCAGACATTTTCTGCAATCTTTATGTTTGTCTTCGTTTTTTGTTCTGTAAATTGGCATGCAGCGAATTTGAGCCACTTTCAACAGTGTAGTATTTTTGTAATTAAAGGTATCCACAAGTCGAGCCGACCACGGCTTTTTTCCAGTTGTGGCTCACTGGCTTGTTCCCCCTACTTCATTGCTTTTGCGGAGCAGCACGCACAACTGCACAACGACGTGAGTAAATGAGATTTTAAACTGAAATTCTTTTGAGTCGCTCATTCTTAATATATCTATTTGAGGACAGAACGACACTTTGAAATTATTTTTTCCCTTTTTTAATGTTACCAGTTTTTACGAGAATGAAAAATCTTTTATATTTTATGGAATGTATTTTGAAGATTATCAGGAATCAATCAAAAACGAGTAGAGTGTTGTGCATTTTCTTTTAGGTGATTAAGCAGTTTTCCAGTTCTAAGAAGATATAAGCTCGGTTGAAAATTAATTTTTGGAAAATTAAAAATTAAATGATCAATTAGTTTGGTAGCTTTGATTTATTCACCTCCAATGAAGGACACGCACCTCGAATTAGTGTCAGTGTGGCTCCCTAACATACAATTAGTTTCATTTCATTAGATACACAACGTTTGGAAGGAGGTTTCTAATTCCCAAATTGGGGGAAGGAAGTGTTCTTTCTGTTGGAATAATCTCCGGAGCCAGTAAAGGCAAGCAGCTGGCTTTTCATGCAATCGTATACCCTACCCTACCAGTCATGTGGAAGTGTACTGCATGTCGTCACGTATTTTATTGTTTATGAGGCCGCAAAATGACCTAATGACGTCGGCGTGGCGTCAATGCATAAGATCGGTCGTTTTGATTATAAGTATTTGGTACTCCGTCGATGAAAATTACATGATAGGGACTAAAAGCCCTTGGAGCGTGAGCAAATTCTGGTGAAATTGGGAAAGATGTGCAACACAATGTTCCATTTTGAGATGACTAAAGCAAATCTGGCAAACACTCAAAAGCATTCTTCATCCAACTGATTAGAGAAATCTATCGCTTTAATGCCGTTTGAGTTTATTTAAATAATTTTCAATAAGAGGTCCCGTACCCCAATCGTGCGTGACCATTTCTGCAGTGGAACAAATGTAAAGCAAGTTGTATAAGGTCATCTCAGATTTTAATATTTATCCAATACCAGGCAAAGAACTGTGAAGGTAGCATTTTAGAGATAATAATGTAACGAACCTACCCATTATGTAAATTTCCCAGACAGGAGAGACAGTATTCCCAGGAAGGGTATAAACGGGACCGTTACCATTATGCATAACCGTGTTGCATTTTAAGCATCTGGTGACGTAAACAAACTGCTCAGGAAATAACATTCTAAAACAAACATCTCTATATCTAATATTTTTGGGTGTCTATAACGTATGGTTTAACGTATTTAAAAATGAAAATATATAATGCAAAATGCACTAAACACAATCGACAGAGCAGCATATTTCATACTTCATATATTGTCAACACCTGTCGGGGTTATGGAAATTTCCAAGCTTATTATGCAAGAGTAAGAAACCTAGTATATTAACCCTTTGCCGTTGTTTGGGTCCTTTTGGACCCAGACGGAGAGCGCGGCTGTCGCCCATCTTTACTGTTTCACGCGGAGCTCGAAACTGCGAGTAGCTACCCGAAATATCGTCCATAACAAGAGAGAGGCGATATTTTCACTTCACGAGGTCAATAGCCTACGGAAGCTGATGCGGGGCGTGCTACGTCCGCTTTTCCGCCCACTCCCGAGGCGCGCAAATATGCCCCGATTGGAGCAAAACAGTAAAGGGTTAACTTCAAAGACGTTCTTGGGCTGCATGTAGGATATACAATATACACTCATCCGTTGTAACTCCGTGAATAAAAGCCGTTTTCGAAACCGATTTTCAACTGTTTGCAACAAGTGATAGAGCTAGTTTTAGTCCATTAGAACTTGATCTCATGATTTGATATCCGACTTATAGAGTAACTATACCCAAATACAAAATTCATATTTACTATTAAGGTAAGAGGAAACGAACGTTGACTAATCTGATGTGTTTTTAGTACTGTTAACGTTTCCTTTTATTGATCTCTCCAATGAGCCAGTGTCTGAAAAAATGAGAACCAGTTTCATATCATGTGATTATTCTCTTTTCACTGTCATGATAGCAGATATAATCTGATTCTTGGCTAATTTCTTGTCTCCGACATTGTGCTCGACATTCTGCTGGAAGAGTATCAGTCATCCTCTTTCCTCTTTGAGGTGAAATTTGTTGTATTATAATCTAATCCTACAACAGATTTCGAGGTACGCGATAACTCCCAAAAGTTGAAAGATTACAAATAAAGTTGGGTATTTTTTAATCTTTTAGTTAAAGTATCTGAAGGGATTAAAAGGTCTTTCCCTACATTTTAGTTATATCAAAAGGATCTTAGAACGAATGTTGAAAAGGAGAGTATGCAAGCTCATCTCAAAGGATCGCAGATGTGCAAAGGACAGTCGAACTTGAAGAACACAGTAAGGTGAAATTCATAATGCCACAAACCTTGGGGCAGATAGAACGGACATTGGTTATTTAGGAAAAGTGATCCGAACTGACAGTGAGGTCCTTTTAGTGAGTCTTTCCCTCACACATTTAATCCGCAAACAGACAGAGTCGAACACTAATCATAATGAATCGAGCAACGGCGGAAAAGGATGGCTAAGGAACCTGTGTTAATAGACTAAACAAAATAAGCTAATGTTATAAGAACAGCTGATGACAAATTTTCAGTGTCTAAGTGAAATCATGGAACTGTAGAGCTTTTGCACATTGAAATACAACTCTAATGTCACCGGACCTACAAATGAGTCAGCTATTAAATTACAAATACATTCGATACTGATTAGATCTGAGAATGAATCATTCCGGAAGAGCAGGTGATTGCCACTTATGGTTCTTATACGTTAAATGAGAATTAAGAAATATCAACGGTTTCGTCTAATTAGTCAAAGGGGCAGTACACGATTTGGCTTTGTGAGAAACAAGAAATCTGTGATAAAAAATCTGCTCAATACATGTGTACTCCTTCACTGGCAATTGCGTCATCTCTACGGTTTTATCATGTGTTAAATGTATAACTTAGCATGATGAGGACTTGTTTTCCATCGAGTGTGGACACTTTTCACTCAATGATACGCATGACAAAATCATTAATAAAACTGAAGTGTTCAGGAAAGATGGAACAATTGCTTCCATTGCTCTGTAGTCGTAAAACCGATGTAGTGTCGTATCGAGAAGATGTGTCCTATTGGGGAAACAAAACATCAGGACAAATGACACATCAATTTCTAAGAAACATTACAATAGGTTATATTATATTGAGAACGAAATATTTTCCCCAGTGTTAACAATTCAATGGTTCTCTGAAGTACTAGTTTTAAATTAGTTTCGTTAAGGCCCCCATCCAAAGCATGTAGGTGTTCATAAAGGGAATTTCAAGGCAAGGAGCAACTGACAAAATGATGACATTGAGCAACTTAGAAAGGAGGTCGAATAATCATCTTTTTGATATTTGAGACTTTAATTTTGACCAAGTGTTTGCTGTCCAACACTCTTATCTCAACGATATATTAAATAAGTACGTTCGATACAGTACCCTACCTTTAACGAGATTTGAGTCTGAGAGGAACTTGTCAGAAAACAATCTGGCTTTTGTGCTGAATCAATGGAAGGCCATCACATCCTCGATTAGATGCTATCAGTTCATAGTTCAAATATCACCAGATGTGTGGTCTAGTGGTAGAATGTTGATAAATTAATTTGACATATTGCACGCTTATAGTAATGCTTGCCTTAAAATCCTATGTGCTGTTCGAAGGAGTTAAATATTTCACATGTCCCACAAAAGGAGAACCTGAAGCCGGGTTGATCAATTTGGTTTATGGAGGAAGGAAACAAAAATTTTCCAACAGTCTAAACTTTTGATCGTGCCCCGCGCAAGAATCTGATTTAAACAATCCAGTCACACGAACCCGAGCGCACTCCTATACACACAGAAAAAAAAAAAAAAAAAAAAAAAACCCAACGGGGATACATACTTACTTCGACACGCACATACACAGAAATAAACGAAATACGCATTAACAATGCAGCATCATTATTTTACTATCATTATCATTACTTTATTATAATAGACCCAACTTGACATCTCTTCAAAACTGTAAAGTCATTTGAATACAATCATGATTTCTTTTGTTTATTCTGCCTGTTGCTTTTTCTCAATCTGCTAGAATTATTCGGGGTGGGGAACAATATGTTTCCCTCAGTATTGACGCACGTGCTTGAAGCCTGCACTTATGATATCATATCCTCACAGTAATGAACAACCTTTGGTTTTTATAAGAATTTTACAACTAATTGTTTCCTCTACAATCCCTTGTTATCAGAATCCGCTTGAAGTGGCATTAAACCTTTGCATTCTCTAAGTGAGGTAGTATTAATACAAAGAATAGAAAGAACAGAAAAAAGAAAACAAAAACAAAAGGAATGTATTTCTTGTCAATTTGCGGAAGTGATGTAACTTCTGTCGCTCTTAGGAATACAACTCTAATACCTTCACTTGCTGATATCTAGAGAATGTTCAAGAAAAATTCTTTTCCAGGAGGTGAAAGCTGCATTTCCGTGAAAACCTGTGCAGCGTTCAGAACATACTTGTTTTTCAAAGAGCTGCGCTTTTTCCTTCCGACAAAGTGCATTGTGGGAAACGTGTGATGTTTTCCTGACACATTAATTTGATATTACATTCAATTTGCTGATGTTGACGCTGCTGCAAGGAACTTCAGCAACTTTGTTTGTTATACCGTAGAAATCTTGTTAGGTTATGATGGATGTACAGGTGAAGACATCCAAAGGTTTCCAGAATTATCAAACTTAAGGAAAACCAATACATTCAATAATTAAGAAAAGCAAACGGATTCTTGGGCTATGTGCCTACTTTAAATAAATCTTGTTACTTTGTTCAAGTGTGGAGGTATTTTGTACCAAAAACAAGAAATCTTTATAATGATGAATCTTCAGATAGGTAGAAGGTACTGCTGCAGAGTTTGGAGAACATTTCGAGAGCCACCAGAATATGCCTTTAAAACTTATCCAAGCAATCTAAGCCTGCAAGGTTGTGTAATCTGGTCCTTTCCAACGCACTAGTAAGGATAATAACGGTTAACGTTTGTAAAACTTGATTTTGGATGTGGTTTACACGTATGTGCATGAACATGTTTGCACCCTGGTGGTGGGTTACTTATCCATCCTGTTTGAAATTGATAGGACTTGTGGTGTGGGAGAAGTTTGCTACCCATTGGTTTGTTCACCTACGTAGTTAAACTCGTCCACACACATAAATATATTACAGGTATTGTCTCCAGCACATTACACATAGGGAGACAATCAGTTGTAATTTATTCTGATGGGGAATATGACACTCTCCATTGCTTTTACATTATGCTTACTTTATAGACTAATTCCTTAGTCCGTCATTTCATTTGACCTTGGTGGTGTCGAATATTGGTAGCCTATTGAACAGAATAAATTCCAGCATATTATGTGGGTAACACATTTTTAAATTATTTTCTTTGTTCCTATCTTTAACAGGTTTTGAAGTCTATAACTATTTTTGACCTTTTTTCTCATAGTGACAAACTAAACAGTCATCGTTACGGTCCCACTCTGTTTTCAAGGGACAATGGATTTAGAAAAAGTCGGTGTCCTGATATTTGATATCGCCCATGGAAAGGTTATCATGATAAAAACAAAAAATGTCTTACAGTTTGAGCACATGTTGAGGTTTCCGTTTTATACAGTTTTAGGTTAAAGGTTTTAGCTCCCGATAAACTGGATTCGTAATGTTTATACCAAAAGTAGAGTCGGTTGGAGCAGTGAGAGTGGTATCTAATCCCCTCCTGAATTCGCATCTCATCCCCTCCTGAATTCAAACGAGAAAAATCTGTTGATAAAATGATAAATGGTAATAATGAAACCAGCAACATATTGCACCAAATTGCATCTAAGGGGCTCAGTGTTCACAAATTTATCAAGTGACCTCTCCCCATATACCTCTCTTACATATCAGTCACAAATGTGCCCCCTTGCAAATCACTGCCACGTCGCTCGTTCATATTAGTAAACAAGTAGTGTATATTCTTCCATTGGTTACACCTTTTACTGTAGTTTTTGTTTTTATATCATCAATTTATTGGACAAATGTCAGTGAGCGAAAAAGCCGGTTTCATCCCAAATTCACACAGATTAAAGGATTAATAATTAAAGCCACAAATATATTTATACAGCTTTATGCTTTATTTGGATTTATTCGTTTGTTATAAGCCGCATGGTTGTGTAAATTAAAGGAAGGGTATAAGGTGACGTCCAGTTGTGATATGTCAGAGGGGTACTTTTTCCAAGCAATTCTGTGAAATTTGCATTCAAATATTCGATGCAAGTTTCCCAAGACATAAACAAGAAAAGTTGTTTCATTTTCAACAAAACGTGAACTTGAAGCAAACACGTGTTAAACCATATCCTCACTTTAACGGACAGTTTTTTGTGTTCTTTAAACTTTAAACCCAATTTTCTCAGTCCTCAACAATCCTTTATTATTAGAACGTGATTGTATAAAAGGAATGGCACTCCTTAAAGGAAGCCTAGGTACTGTCCCAATTAATTTCACGATCAATACAACTGTCCGGAAAAAGAAATTAAGAGAAATAAAGCATTCCTTGTCAAAGTGAAAAAAAGGTTTAATCTCTCCTACCCTCAGGATCACTTTTGGACACAAATCTCGTGACTTCGGTTACTGTTATCTCGAGAAATACAAATCTTATTTGAATTACGGAAGTTTCACACACCGTGTACAATTGGTCCTCTTTCACATATGAAAATAAAACTTTTGATTGAGCGTTTCTTTTAAATGGCGCCTTAAAAGGGGGAATTTCCCCTTAGAATGACGTTTGCTATTATAGTAGGGCCTATGTATCCGAAGGAGTTCGATTCCCAAACCAAATAATATAAAAGCCGTTGAAAATGGAGCCTATTGAAGTTCTACGTGATGTTCCGCGTGAATAACAGAGTACGTAAAACAAGTCAGTGTCCTGAATCTGAAGCAAAAGTTCGAGGACGACGGTAGATAAAACCAAAAGTTGAAAAGTTGAAGCGTACTAGCCTATCGATCTAGTAATCAACATTAGCTTTTGTGTCTTTATCATAAATAGTCTTTACTTTATAGGGTCTTCGAACGCTGAGGTATGCCGTAGGTTAGTTTTGTTATTGAAAACTAGTGATTTTGTGAGTGCATCCTGCTTTGGTTCAAGGAAAAATGACATAAAACCACCAGCACGATCCTTGATTATGATTATAACTTTCAATCAGCACTTCTAAATATTCGGATCTTATGTACCAAACACTTTGTATCACTCTTCCGATGCAAAATATGCTTGTAGGCCTACATCTTACTTGATGAACAAACAACTCGAAGCTTCCTTCAGTTTGTTGATTCACACTTCAAAATTAATCTACAAAAACAACCTCTTGAATAAACTTCTCTCATATTCCAAATGCACAAAGATTAAGATTAAGAAATAAGGACACCGGTTAACACGTGACCTCAACCGAAAGTTTCCTATGATATGCTTTGTATTACCATTGTGTTGCAATCATGGTTTCCTTACTTTTCTGCTCCATTGCCTCCTAAGATTCTGCTTGAGAACGGTTTTCGACAATATTTCTGTCATATTTCATTTCCACGACAGGGATGTATTTCTTGTCTTGTGTGGGAATATTTCGTTCATATTTCAGTTCAACGACAGGGACGTATTTCTTAACTTTTGGAATATTTTTGTTATATTGCATTTGTTCGTCAGGGATGCCCTCCTTGATTTCTGTGGGTGTTGAAAACAAGTTAATATGATAGCTTAAGACCTTATTTGTTATGGTAAATAAACACGTATTTTTTAAAAAAAAAAGTTTTTTCTACACCTTTATTTAAAATATGGTAAATGCTAGTCTGCAAAGATGACATGAAATTCTTCCCAATGAATGAAAAAAAAAAAAAATGCAGTAATGAGCAAACTGCTTTTGAGAATTGGCTGCAGCCATATTTGTTAATAAAGTCTAGAGCATATTTTGCAATAATGTCACGCATTGTAATAGGTCTATTTGATTCATTGTAGCAAGAAGATGAAAAGAGAAGTCTCATTTGCAGCTGATACGCAATATTGAACATGGCATATCTTGATTGGCTGTTTTCATGGTGCAGTGTCGACTGTATCCTTTGTCAGAGTTAGGAATAACTCAATTGTTAGTCAGTTTTAAGAGATTCCTGGTTAAACAGTGCTAGCCGGCTCCTCATTTTGATAACGTTACTAAACATAAAATTTAAAAGAGCAGGTTATCCCTTTTTTATTTTACAGCATTCACATTAAGCAGTACACATGTGACATTAATTGGATAGTCTATTGGGCATTTTTTATTGTTACTTTCATTTTACATACCAGTTACACAACAAGTCTGATCCACAGTTTCAGATATGTAATTGTATTTTGCATAAATGGGATCAGCAGGTGCATTCGCTGTGGTGGAAAAATTGGGTTGGACAGACGTCTCCCTGTGTAAACGGTAAATAAAAGTCAGTTAATGTCCTCACAACGTAATATCACATTACATTGAATATGAACACCGAAATGAATACAAAAAAGATGCCACATTTTAATGGCATCGTAATATTATTCAAAACGTAGGGGCAGTTGCTGTGCATCGGTGCAGAAATGCTAGGGTGTCGGACCTAGTAGGTGCATTGAATGATAAAAGTAGGTTATATACTTGTAGGAAATGCGCTATTTCCTAGCGTTGATTGCTGTCGCAGACCAACAAGTACTTATGTATTATATTGGAATTCGACACGAAATCTTAACGCATTGTTGACCACACCCGTCACCTCGTCGGCTACGTCTCTGTAATGCAAGGGAGTTTGAAGCCGAGCGGGTTTGATTTAAGGTATGAAATGCAAGTCTAAGTTTTTCACATGAAATCTGAAAGAGTAGTTTATTTCTCTGAAGACTGAAAATAGCGTGGCAAAGCATTGAACCATGCCAAGAAGTGCATGGGATCTTACGCACGACAACAACAATTATAGTCATTTCCTAATCCCTTTTATTTCGTCAACATGTTTCAAGAGACAATCAGGAGCTTATAGTCGGCACCTATTATAGTTTCAAATGAAAGGAGGGGACTTTTACTCCATCCGTAACACTGCCATGGTATTGTTAACCCAGCTGTTCATTTTGTAAGATACCCTACTGTTAGTCATATACATAAACCTCTTTAGTGGTACAGGTAAGAATTAGCTGCAAATGGGACATACAAATAATTGCCAAACATGTTCTTCGTTATCTGTCCTATATAAAATTTCATCCATGTGCAAATTAGTATGGCAATGTATGACTTCTATACTATATGAAGTATTATTAAAATCAGATACATGTCACATATTATCTTGGTATCCATATCTATGAGGTAAAAGTTTCTGTTTTGATTAAGTGAAGGAGAGTATTATTATGAAGAGCGTTGTATTTGCATCTAAAGATGTAATTTCGCTCAAACAGCATTATTCATATAAAAATTCGTAAAAAAGCTTATCCTGCTCGTCCAGCGCATATCTACAGTTTACATTACAAAAAAGGTGTAGGTAGGGTACAAGTCGGTAAGGAAAACTTGTGATTTGATCTAAAAACACTATCATTGTACCTTTAGAATGTCAATAAAGTAAAAGAGTTTGTCTAAATGTGTTGGTTACTGCACTTGTTGTGGAGTCTGCATGGCGAAATATCTCATCTGGAATGTTGCCATTCTTTGTAGGGAAGTTAACAAAGTGTTCTTATTTAATATGTCGAATAATTAATGCCCTTTTACGGCCCTTTTACGGCCCCGCAAGGATAAAACAAGTCATAATGTAGTTAAAGAATGTTTGGGAAGATGCGGACAAATTGTCATAAATTATCTTGCCATGTCTTCATTTTAATTTTATGTGATGGAATCGTAGTATAGAATGTCGCTATGGCGAAACAATTCATGTACTCATATCAACATCCTACAAAGTCGACTAGATCAGACGCGTAAGATCGCTATTTCAGCTGTACGAAGAATGGATAACAAATTGATCAGAAGAATCATTTCACCAGTATGACAAGCAATTTGGTATTGTTAAAAGTCCATAATGGTAAGGGAATTTTAACACTTAAAGGTGTGATACAAAAATGTCCAAAACCAACCTTCTGGTTACGTAAAATGTCTGTATACCTGTAACGAGAAATGCAGAGAGTTGACGTTCAATAAAACAATTTCCGGAAATTTAAGGTTCCGAATCTACTTAAAATTTGGTAATGTAATCATACTGTATAGATTTGCCCTATGATTGCAAGTGTTTTGCAAATTTTAAACAAGGGAGTTTCTAGATAATAGAATCATGAACTAGACAAACAAAAGAAAACTACCTTTAATTGCAACGAAAATAACCACTGCTAATGCAATAAACGATGCTGCCAGTACAAGAGACCATTTCACTAAAGAATGTTTAGAAGCATCGTCGGCGGCAGTGGAAGAAGCAACGTCTGGCAAAGCTGAATTGTGTTCTGAAGGGAAAAATTTATTAAGCAGGTGGTATTTATGAGATTTTAGTACTTATGTTTTTACTTTAAAACGTTAGTAAGGTAACATATAACATTTTTGAGGATCATGTCAATGATATCATCTGTCACGCATAAATGATTTTCTGCTTTTCATTATGTAAAGTTTCCGAGTCAAATTTTATCTATTTTCTATGAACATTTTAATATTGCGATTAGATAAACTGTACACAAGCATTTTGCTTAACTTCGTTTTACTTTGAGTCTCAAATTAATAGAAATGTACTCAAATCGTCCTAGTTCATGTTTTATGTAAAATGTTCCCTGAAAAAATAAATAATTGAATTGTTTACAACGTATGTTCATAACTTCTGTGTAAGTTATAAGCAGATGCTAGCACTGAGTTGAAATTAGTCAATATTTTCACGTCCCATCCATAGGAAGTTTACTTTCTCCACAGGACATTCCCTTTTTCACGAGGAGTTTTAATTCCAACATGCGATATGGTTTGATTCTGTCATTATTCTAGTAAACGGTTCAAACTACTTCTTCCATCCTACATTAAAAGTATTCTGAGAATTCACACCTGTTAAATCAATCAGGAAAACATGGAGTATTATTTTATCACTGGAAATGTACTTTCCCCTGCAGGAACAAGTCAACCGACTGTTTGGTGTCATTGAGTTTGGTTGCAACGAGTGAGTAATATAAAATGTGAGGTCGGTTCCCACTTTTTCCGTATTGTTGAAAGTCTTCTGCTTCACCACGACACCATTTAAAGACCATGCAAGATCCAACGGTGGAAATGCTCCTTTAATAACACATTGCAAATTGTTGGTAGGTTCTTCTTTAGATACTAGCAGCTTTCCATTGAAAATGTCCGTCGAATTAATGAATAGCTTCGATTGAGCTAAAATTAGAAAAGTGTAATACGTTTTTACTTATCTGCAAGAGATAATATTGCCATTTAGTTTTTACTTTAAATATGTTTTGGCCTACAAGTTTCTCAAGCTAATCAAAGTTAAAATGCACCTGTTAGTCTTTAACTTCGTGTTAAAATCTATGTAAAGCGTTAGGTTTAATATGAGTTTTATTCACAATTTTACTCTATTTACATTGTGCAGATTTATTCACAATTTGCTCAAGTTACATTGTGCAGTATTGCACAGGCAAGGTGTCAAAAGGTCTGGCCCTGAATCTGATCAAATGTGGAACTCATCTTCATTTTGAAATAAACTAACAATACCATGTTAAGCTTGTTGTATTGTACTGGAAATTAAGTCGTAAATTTTGCAAAGTGTACCCATTATTATATATTGGAACCAGGCCTGTATTCAGATATAATATAAAAATAAATTGAAAGAAACCCCAAATTGCTTTTGATTAAGCAGCAAAAATCCGTAATGATGTCAGACACCTTTGGGTTGGATCAAAAAGTGTCTGCATATTTCTGTTAAAAGGCTTGTTGATGAAATGGTAAAACCAAATTCATTGCAAAACTACATAAATGCTGAATACTTTCGAAATATAAAAATGTGTAAGTAATCTTTTGCAAATCAAACAAAATTCTTCAAGGTGTCCCTAGCTTCTTTTATGCTTTTTAACCTAAAGAAACTAAAAACCAATGACATTGTTATATAGTCCATATTCATTTGTGTGTTTAATTATTATTTGGTTACATCGCAATTTTTGTAGCTTTATTTTGCTATAAGTAAACCAAAACTAACCCTAAAAGATGCCGTCTGATAAAGGAGTGGCTAAATAACTACGTCTCGTGACAACAAATTATTGACAACATTTAACTGTTTTGTAAGTCACTGATTTGGGAGAAGTGTAAACTTTGACCGATGTTACCTTAAATCCTTCACGACTGACTTTTGAAAGCAAAAGTGAGACTGCCAGTGTAAGTAGAGGGTAAAACATCTTATTGCTCTGTTCCACTTAAAAACAACACTTAAAATAACAATGTGATTGGTTGATTTGTCTTTGCCTCCGATAGACTAAGCGTTTTATACATGGTTTTATTTGAAGAACGAATGTGTAATTTACATAGTAACATTGAAGCCATAAGATGACAAAACTGATGTACTCATGACTAGTGTAGTCACTACGCAATTTCTTCAAGGTTGCAAGAATATAAATGCCTTTTGGTCTCTAGTTTCATGTGGTAGACTAAATATAAGTGAGGAACCTTAACAATACAAAAAGCGCTCTTCCTTCATAATTTTTGGTGAGTGATTACTATTGTCGGCTTTTTCCCCATCATACATATCCCTGTCCAGTTCATTTAAAGGAAAGTTTTTCTTAGGTTCAACCACACTTACTCTTAGCTTAAGAAGTGGAATGAAGATTTGCTCATAATGCACGGTAAAGTTTTTTTTACACTTTGAGATACTCTCAATGCAAATTTAATAAGTCCTAACTTTGCTCAAGATTTCTAAATACTCCGTGTGTTTGGAAACCATTTTATCACGAATCGGTGCACAAGGCGCATCAGTAAGCATTTTTCAAGGCTGTGGTCGGTGTTGTAAAGACTCGAGTCACGATTTTAAAGACTCAAGTCTGACTCTAGTTACAAACTGACAGGACTCGACTTGACTCAAATCATGACTTGCCAAAGACCGGAATTGACTCAAGTCACCATTCAATAAAGTTCTAAAGACTCAGAATGATCCGAGCCACAAAACTCAAAGACTCCACATAACTCAAGTATGTGCCCACACTGAATCGGCTCACCTCTTATGTGATTCGAGTCATTCCCTAACAGTCTAAAACAGTACAGGACCATAAACTTCTCTTTCACCACCGCCCGAAGTAACGGCTGCAATCGACAAGTTCCATATCTGCATCTATCACACAGTGTTCAGTAAATGCTTTTCTTTTCCATTTTATGCCATGGCAGGGGCCGTGTAACGAATTTTGAAGTGAGGGGGGGGGGGTCATCACAGCGGCCCAATATGTTCAACAGTGTAATAGCAATGTAGGCGGCCCAAACTGCCTACGGAAGAAAAAAGCAGGGAGTATATGGCCCTTTGCCCCCCTGTCTCGGAGGTCCTGCATGATCACCCTGCCGAGAGGGAAGATGTTTGACATTTTGAAAGTTTCATGCGTATAGTCAGTGGCGTATCTGGGGTTCCTTGTGGGGGGGGGGCAAATGATCATGTTTACCCGGTGAAAATTTCCCTCCCCCCTTCGTTCGCAAAAGCTCGAGGGTTACTGAATTTGTTTTATAAGGATGCTAGCTGTGAAGCTAGGCCACATTCGTAAAGGGGCATTTCAGATTGGCTGGAATGAGATTTTTGCCCGAAGTATATAATTTTGTCCGAACGACTAAGCGAATCGCCACCATCAGTTTGCGTGGAGCCTACAGAATAATTTGAAAAATTGTGACCCTTAAGACGGCCGGAAATGGCATTCCCAGGCTGCTCGATTTTTTCCAGGCCCTCACCCGAAATTCAAGTCCTGCAAAAATTAGCTTAGTACCTTCAAACAAGTGGGTGACTTTAACTACTGATTCTCTGGAGTACAACATAAGTGCTATACAAACTGTATTATCGGTATGTCATGTTACGGATGAAAAGAAGAAATTTCTAAAAACAAATCTTCAGAAGTTTTCTGCTTTAATCTGACGGAAATCCATGGAGAATTTCACTTGAAACTTCCATCAGTTTTAAGAAAAGGGTCAGTCCTCTCTTATCTGAAGCAAGTTTTGACAAATCTTACGCTCCACAGTCTGGGGCATATAAGAGGCCTCGGGCAAGTACACTCTGTTCAATGTCGTATAGCCCTAGGAAAGTCTCCAGAGAGGCATATTAAAAGTGGACGAGTATATGCATGATGAGGAGGAGACTTTTTCGAACAGCTAGCCGGATTGACAAGTAACAAAAAGAAAAAAAAGAAGAAAGAAAAAGAATGAGTGGAAGCCAGTTTGGAGCTAAATAATCTTTATCCTTTCCCCTTCCACCCTTGTTCTTTTCCCTTTCTCTCTGTTTCTCACTTTTTGCCTTAATTTCCCCCCTTTCCGGGTGCGTTGATTTTACCGGTAGAACTAGTCGGAGGTAAGGGGGACACTTTGCACTCCTGCCCCCGGCAGATACGCTATTGCGTACAGTCAGGCTTTCCCTGATTACCCGTGACAGTGGACTGAGGTTAGGGTATGTGTACTATATGCAGCTTCCTGGTACAAGAGACGCAACTCATTTATAATCGTATATTATTAGGGCTTGACCCGGCAAAATCTCCAAATACTCGGTGAATTGTTCTCATAGCTTAAATGCTAGGTGAAAGGGAGCAGTGGCTATGTGTAAAGCCCTTGAGTCAAAGTAAAAAAAATGTGAAGAAGGATGATGTCATTACCCTTTATGAATTTGAGATTACGTAATTTCGTTTTACACAATGAATTTGACTATTAACTTTAACTAAGACTCAGAGTGACTCAGCTCGAGCTGAGGGAAGACTCGACACGACTCGACTCGAAGGGATAAAGACTCGACGTGACTCGAAACTCGACATCTAGTTCTAGAGGAGTTTTAATTCATGTTACAAAAAGCTATCTTTAAATTACTCTATGACACATGGCAGATTAACGTGTCTTTACCCATCCTAGCTGAAGATAGCCTTATACATGATCAGTTCATACATACGTTAGATATTATGAGTATATTAATCTATGGTCATTTCAAGTGACTCATTCTGTAGTGTGAAGCAAGATGGTATCCATGAACACAAAATTGCTGCAGAAAAGCTGCATTTGCAAATTGTCCCAACCTCTAGCCTAGATAAATACCAGCAAGATTTCTTGTGAGAGTTGCACGCAATATAATGTACCTTTTAAGTGTACTTTAAACTGAGAGAGAACTCGTCCATGTGTCACACATTCGTACACGGCTTCGTGGTTTTCTGTGGATGGACTCTTCAGACGAAGGGAGTATTTTTCCGAATGACACATATTAACTTCAGTTCCCCCTGCATGTTCTTCGTTAAAATTAAATTCATCTTGCGTCAGGCGAACACCATTAACGTACTACCGGACGTTTTTCACTGCTAGGCTAACGTTGCAAACCAAGCAAACTGGCTGGAATAGAAATCCATTGCATTTCAGAATTTCGTTAAGTTTTTCTGCAACGTCCCCATCACATTTAGTCTCCAGGTTACAACCTGTGTGTGGAAGGAAGCCCAGTGGTAAATTAGTGCCAATGGTAAGTCGTACATACAGTATTTAACCTTATCTTACCTTTTATAACTTACTTTTGTCAAACATCATAAGAAGATATAAAACACGAATCGTCCAGAACATTAATAAAATCATTTTTAAAAATTTCGCATATCAATTATCTTTGAAGGGAAAGGGGAAGTTTGAAAGCAATATAAACCTAGTTAATTTCTTTCAGTTTCGAAACTGAGAGTAAATAATAATATATTATAAAAATGAATGCCTGTTCAGCAGCGAGTGTAAGGGTTATATAAGTGCCTTTTTCGCTTAAATTAATACACGTTCGTTGTGTTGATCTGTTGACAGTAACAACTGACATAAAATGATGTACGAGAAACAAAATGCTTTTACATGTTTACATATTGACAAATTCTTCTTGTAAAATCTTTACGTTTGAAAATGGAACGTTGTTATCTTGGCGTCTGCGTTGTTTGGGAAATAAATAAATTTTTTTGATATGTGACAGAGGGTTAACCTGTTTATTTAGGGCCGTGGCTTGACTCTGCGAGTATAAAAAGAGTAAGTTTTACGTAACTGAGCGGCTAGGAAAGCGATGCAAATTTGCATATAAAAAAGTTACATTTTTAAGGAACGCGTTAGGCAGACATTCAATACGCTTATGAGTTCTCTACTGAGTGTGGAATATATGTTTTCTGCTGTTCGTGACGATTACATGTTAAAGCCGCTCTCAGATAGTATTGCAAAAGTGATGTTAACTAGAGAGGCAAGGTTACAAAGTTTGTTTAAAATCAGGGTGAAACGTTGGGTTGAAGTAAGCATATACATGTCCAAGAGGTGCGCCCATGTTTTTGATTCTTGAGGAGAAGGGTTCCTCCTAAAAGGCCGATTGGTAGCAGCCAGTTATTTAGTTTTCCTTAAGTTACTACTGATTTAACTTATACTAACCTCTCGAGAATCTGCAAAGTATCTGAAAGTCAATAGTACGACCTGTCGTCCGTCGGAAGAATTTGTATGTCTTCTACTCAATCAATTCTTTCGTCCATCAAATAATGTCAATCAAGTAATGCCAAGTGTCAATTTAGTGTCAATTTTAATTCTGATCAAAATCTTTGAGAGAGAAGGATCTTAAAAAATTAGTTCTTGCCCTGTCCCATACTTCGCAAACTGTAAAAGAAGAAGGAATGGTCGAAAAAATTGACAAGTCGTCAATTGATATCAACGGAACTTTATTCAGTCTATAGTTGCTTCAATGAAATTGATTCCACTAATTCGTCATCAATGTTCCCCCACACTATCATTTTTTGTCAATTATTTGATATCAAATAATTGATAATAATTAATTGATGAAAAAAAGATTGTGTATGGGTACGTTCAGGATAATGCTAGGAATTGCTTTTCATATACTGTCAATGAAATTAAAAGTTGCGTATGATGTTATTACCCTGGTACACGGGAAGAGCAACAACATTCCAGCTAACGCAATACGCAATACTTTGTGTAATTTCTTGATAAGTGAACCATCTGATGTGGATTTGACGATTGCTCCAAAAACGTCCTCGCCTTTGGTCCTTCCTCGTGAAATGCAAGAGGTAATAGCGGATAACGTACAACGTTTAATGAAGACGCATGCCTCGTAGCATTAAGAATATTTTAAAATACTGAAACAAGAAAATAAAAGGGGGATTTGCGTGGCTGAATTGCTCGCGAAGAAAACCGGTCATCCAGTGTATATGAGCGTTCCAAAATTAACAGATATCATGTCAGATTACTTTGAAACCAAACACGAAAGACTATTACTTTTTGGTGAAATATTTATACGGCTGAATTATTTACGTTTTTGATGATCCCATTAATAGAAGAGGAAGAAGATTTTGTTTCCCACGTTTCAAATTGACAGGGCAAGTACTTAAGTGAAGGAACATAGGGAGATGGCCTCAATCATGAATTTTAGTTGTTTCTTATATGCTGCACATATTATGTAATTAACATATAAATAAAAGTTAACCATTAACTGATATGTTCATTATATCATAAGTAGGACAAAAAAGAAACCAGTACTGTTATAACTTCAGTGAAAGATGTGACTCGAGTCTGACTCGAGTCACTTTTGAAAGACCCGAGTCTGACTCAAGTCACAAACTGACGTGACTCGACTTGACTTGAGTCATCACACTTAAAAGACCGACTTGACTCGAGTCACCCAAAAATTGACTCTTGTCTTTGCCCACAGTGACTCGAATTTACTCGAGTCGTCTCTTATGTGACTTAAGGTCACATCTAACAATCTAAAACACAGAAAGACAGGACCATAAATTTCTTCGACACTAGCCCGAAGCAAAGGATGCCATCGAGAATTCCATATCTCTATAGCACAGAGTTCAGTACATTCCTATTCGTTTCCTTGTTATGCTATGGTCAACGTGCCAATCGGACAGACATTTTGCATTTTGAAATTTTTACATATATTACGACAGGTGTGCATGGTCTTGCTACGCGTGGAATGGATTCACTAACTAATTAATTTAGCATGGTCTTGCTACGCGTGGAATGGATTCACTAACTAATTAATTTAGCTTTTAACCAATTAACTAAGACTCGAAGTGACTCCATTCGACCTTAGGAAAGACTCGAAATGAATCAACTCGAACTGTTAAAACCTCGTCATGACTAGGAAGTCTTAGCGTAGGTCAAGGTCGTGGGCGGCAATGGGGTTGGGGCAGGAAGGGGGACATATCCCCCAATTTTTGAGGATCGCCCTTGACTTTAAAATTTCCACATAGTATTTTTTAAATGAGGTTATTCCTTTGCCAACAATTGGGAACAATTCACCGCTCTAACTCTTGCCAACAACTACACATTGCAGCACCGGATGAAACTACCAGGAATTTCATGAGTTCAGATTGCTCAAGCGAATGCAGGTTGGATGTTCTCAAGCAGGAGCCACAGCTCAAAGCACCGTATAATGTCAACTTTAGTCAGTGAAGAACATGTAAAAATCACGATCGAATATGAAAACAGATCTTTCGCCTCAAAGCCTTCATGGAAAATTCTCTGGAGTCAACATTTTTGGAGTCTGTGTGCCTGTTGAGTGGTTGAGTCACTTGAACTTCTTGAACTCTGCAAATAACATTTGTCGTATGAAACACGAAAAACAACTACATGCAACTTTACTTGGTAAGATCACTGTTTAAGAGTCTGTAAATTGACCAAGAAAATAAAATCATTATGTGTAAATTATAACTCTTGACCTTTTTCGGGTATTTTGATTTCACACAATACCAAATTTCATAAAATTCAAGCGGAAGAGGACAAAGTCCATTCTATGTTATGGAAAAGAAGAAAACTTAGTTTCGTATTACATTCCTGCAAAAAAAAAAAAAAAAAAAAAAATGGCACAAGGATATGCCCACGATAAGGTTTCGTGACCAACTATCTTCGGGAAGTCAACTGGTAAGATTTACGGTTAAGTCAAAATAGATCTTGTGCATATCATGTCACGGAGCGGAAAGTACGCTTTTCTTTGAGGGAAAAACAGACCAACGTCAACGAACGAAGACATCTGATTTGTCAACCAGTTGAATACGCACATAGTCTTCTACACGTGCAGGGCGAATTTTTAGACGTGTGGCTACGTGTTCCATTGTTTTTGCACCCAACAATGACGTCAGTTTGTCGTCAGTGCACAAGGTCTGTTGTTGTCTGTATAATAGGTTTGGTTTGTTTCGGTTTTACACCTCAGGTTCTTGTTTTTTCATGTAATGTAGCGGCGATCACGACATTTTATCCAGTTGTGTCACGGTTTTGTTTTCTTTTGCCATCGCTTTTACGGAGAATGAAGCACGTTGACAGTAGGTTCCATTTTAAAATATTAATACTAGAGTGCATTGAAAATGTAACATCGCTCGAAACCATTAAACCTGTCTTTAATGTTGCGCTTGGAAACATTGAAGGAAGGATGATAGCTTTGAAGAATGTAATAGGTAAAAGCATGCTGCAGATTACTGCTTACACATGAAATCGACGCAGTACTTGATTTCAAGGAAGAAAGCAAAATCAACCATTCAATAGATAACCGCTCTCGGGACAAAATCTGCCTATCACAACGGTTCGAGTATTTATGAGCACTTAGTGTCTACCTCTTCACAGTCGTCGAATTGTTCAGTTGTGTTTGTATTCTAATGTAAGCTTATAGTGTAGACATATAAAGGAAAACTACAAATGACGTTCACGTACTTATTTACCAAGATAAGTGCCAGCACGACCCACTTGCACACCTTTTTGGGGAAAATGGCGCACAAAACTTGTGGCTGCGTGGAGTCTATAAATTAAGCATAAAGCAATGAAGGAAGCAAAATTGCTCGATTTCTCAAAATCGGGGTGGACAACAATCAAATACAACGAAACTTTTTTGTTCCCATAGCAACAAAGACTTTGAATATCCTCTTTTCCCCTTAGTTTCCCAAAAGCCATAAAATTACAAAATTGACTACTACAAATGATGTTCACGTACTTATTTACCAAGATAAGTGCCAGCACGACCCACTTGCACACCTTTTTGGGGAAAATGGCGCACAAAACTTGTGGCTGCGTGGAGTCTATAAATTAAGCATAAAGCAATGAAGGAAGCAAAATTGCTCGATTTCTCAAAATCGGGGTGGACAACAATCAAATACAACGAAACTTTTTTGTTCCCATAGCAACAAAGACTTTGAATATCCTCTTTTCCCCTTAGTTTCCCAAAAGCCATATAATTACAAAATTGTTTTGAACCTTCGTCTCCGTTGATTTTGAGCGGTAACATCGCAATACATCATGGCAGATATTTGAAAATGGCCACCCGTGGCAACATTTTCTCCTGATTGGGTGAAAAACGATTACCCCCAAACCGGTTATCTCTCGAACTGATCAAAAAGCTAAAGCAAAGATTTGTGGTACAACGTTACTGCGGCTGTTCATATCCAAGACAAGACATTGATATTGGTATACAATACAGTTTTAAGCAAATGCTTGGCTTCTTATCTGCCAATACTTGACTTTTTGTCGGAAAGGTGTACTTTGGATCTGTTTAGCGTTTGGAAGTTAATATATAGACGAGGTAGGAAGGTGGAAAGTATCTAAAATCAACACCCTGGATGAAATTTGTAGGGCTACAGTACAACAGATTCCGACTGCTAAATTTCTATGAAGCAAACTGGTTCTGGCTGGTATTCCACATGCTGTTTGTGTTTCATGTTTATTTAGAATCGTGAGTGGTGTGTGGAAGTTATCACAAAAGGCAGAAGTCGTCTACCGTGATCCGAATTGAAGATGTCGTTGACGTGTGTATTTAGTATTCATTTGAAACTGCCAGCGTTTGCATAAAAACAATTTTGTTTTGGCGTAAAAACAAATTACCAGTTTGGTCGATGAGGTCGCTAGTAAATGCTGGTTATTTTAAATCATCTGCGCATGTTTTCCGTATGTTCACTTCTCACCAAATTCTGTTCTTGAACAAAGTCTTCTCATTTGCATATAATTACAGTAGTGCTAGTTTATTGCCAGCATCTCATCAGTTCTTGGCGATAAATAGACGTTTGAAGTTTAAACTGGGATTCGTTCTTGACTCGAGGCTACTATAGTTGGATTTCGAAGCAAAGTTTAATGTAATCCTGTCGATAGAGTTAAGAAGTCAACCAGCAAAAATTTCAGCTTGAGACAGAGCTCTTTTTAATACCATCTCCATAATATAACAGCTATATATCAGATCTGTCTGCCACGGTCGTCAATCTATACTTGAATGTAAGGCATGGGGACATGTCCCTTTTCGTAAAAAGTCTACTGCGTAAAAAATTAAAGTTATGGGACGTATTTCTGAACATCTGGAGCGAAGGACATATTCCCATCATGCTCCTTACCCAATTCGATGAACATGCTTGTTGAATTATATCATTTGTCTTGAGATTCAACAGACATCACTCTTATAAAATAAAAAAATTATAAAGCCACGGGCGACTGAGAGAGAACGGTGAGGGGTCAGATCATTGTCTTTCCGATGTTGCGAGAAGTCTATGAAAGTAACAGCAAATGTCAGGTGGGATTCAGGGACACAACTGGGGCCCGATCCTCTCTTCTCCGGGAAAATGAAAAACAATACACGTATACTATGAAAAGAGGGTTAAAACTTTTGAGGAAGGATGTATCTTGTGACGTTAACCAAAGAGTCTTAAACTGTATTCTTAATCTTTCGCAAGGGGATTGGGTATAATGTGCACACCAATTGAGTGATTGAACAATGATATAATATCATAACAGACTTATAGGTATGAACGATTTTTTCAAATATGAATGGAAGGCTGCGGGTGCTCATCGTAGTGCAGTGTAATGCCGTGAAATATTTGTAAAAGATATGGGGAAATGCCACAAAAAGCTCTATGACGTTAGTAAGTAAACGCAGTGCTTCCCAGAGGTAACGGTGGTTGGAAATTTTGGAACAACTTTTTCCAACGATAAATCACTCTGTGAGTATCTCATTGTTTACAGAAAGACACTTGCTTAGCCTGTTTTGGTAAAAATTAAACTTTGTTTGCTAGCCAAAAATAAAATGCATAATTTGCGAATCACATAGTTATACAGAAGGGTTCAAAGTCACATTAAGTTTGAATACTTGGTATTCTACGAAAGTTTACTTTTGAATCTGATGTGTGGTTCTGAAGATATCATTTGGTAAAGTTGCTACATTTTCAATAAAAAGTGACCTTGAATCAACTACATATGACATCCTGTCCTCACACTAATTAACAGTAGTTTATGTTTCCTTACTGTGGAGCAACATGTTATAAGAATGTTAGCAAACTTCTATTACCTAAGTCGTATGAGAACTTTACCTTCTAAACATTTTCCAGCGAAAAGTCTTATTCTATATAACTTAAAGGTCTACACTGCAGTCTGAAAACAAAAGGATAGGAAAAATACACTCCTTTTTAATTGGAGGAAGTGATGGAATATCTGCTCCCCACAAGTTCAGTTTGCAACGCAAATCAAGCATCTTCATTTACTGATATCTGAAAAAATTCATATCCAATTTAAATGGAGGTTTTATCAAATCATTGAGTAGAATTAATACTCTTCTACGCATGTAAACTAAACTTTTGCTTAAATCCCCCTTTTAAAATTAGTGTCTGACACCTTTACTCTCCAAAGGATTTGTTCAACTCTAAACTGTCCCTCAAGACATTACAGAAGAACTAATTAAGGTTAGAAAAGAGTATCAAAAAGGCAGTCAAATCTCATCCCAAATAATAATTTTCAATTAACAAAGCACCTTTTATTGAGAGCAAGTTCAAAATGTGCAGAGTCATGCACTGCACTGAGGGTGTTTTGATTAGGCTTTAGGGTCTTGTACTTTCACTAAACTGAGGTTGTGCCTGGTTGAGGATAAGCTTCAGGCAGTTGTGGAAGGGGCTTAATATAAGTAGGTTAGGAAAATTGGGATTCTTTGGTGTAAATCTTTAAATCAATCAATTTCGTACATACAACTTTTGATATTTTTATAGGATAGACTCGTAATCACAAAAACGTACCCTTGCATACACAGCTTGAATGTCCTAACTGTAGCAGTTACCTGCTAAACAGAGTGTTTACATTTCAAGGTTCAAGTAGTTTGAACCTGTAACGAGGTAACTAATCTTTCATCTACTTCAGTACCATTTTGAATGTATGGGACTTAGTAGCTTTGCACACAGCTCACTCCTGAATACTGAACTGTGCTTACTCGGCTAAAATGTAAGTATAATTCACCAGGATGGAGCATAGCACCGGCGTTGGTGAGAATCTATTTCTATAACAAACAGAATATATATACAAGTCAGAAGATGCGTTAAGTCCTTAAATTGGAACAGTTACTGTATCTTTCGACATATCTAGTGGCTTCAGAAGTATGTTCAAATATTTTACAGAAGTTGCACAATTTTTCGAAAATGTTATATATTTCTTATGAAAGGCAGACATAGTGTGGGGCTGAAAAAAGATCTATGTGCGATCTCAGTGAGAAAACGGCCCTTGTTTTGGGATGTGAAAAATCATCTCCATATTAGCATATTGACAACACCGTTTTTCACTTTGGTGTATCCGAGAATGAATTAAAGGATCTCTATGGTTAGAGTGATCTAAATATAAGGTAATCACCTTAGGACTAATTCATGGGTTTTGCTGCATAACTAGTGTTTGAGTGTTTCAAAGTCTCTGACAAGTTGTTTAAATAAAGAAAAAAAAAAAAAAAAAACACTCTCGAAAACGGAATATTGTTTCATAACAATTCTTTAAGACAAGGAGAGAGGAAAAAAGAATAGAATCCGTACCCTCACTTCAATGAAAATAAAACTCCTTTAATGATACGCTTCACACCTTTACTTTTCACTCAAAGAAAAATTCCCCGCTGCATTGTCACATACCATACTGTAGTTTTGGAGTATGATGTCAATGTCATGTTAGAACCAAACACAGTAAGCTAAACGTATAGTCAAACCGTCAGAAATCGATCTAGCCAACAACCGGTGATGCAACTTAGAAGCAGAAGATGAAAGGTGATGATATGGTAAAATAATTAAAATTAACAATTACGCGGTCTGATCGAAAGTTTACTGATTTGAAATACCGAGGCCCTTGTTTAGCCCCGTGATGTGGGAATTTAGTTTTAAAATTCAAATAAGTTTGGCGACTTTGCATTGAACCAAGAATGACATCACAGGTAGCTTGTGTGTGTATTATAATGCTATGTTGAACATTTAGATCACAGATTGTACAGCATGAGACCGGTACTGGCTAAATAATTTCTGAACTATATCTGAAGAATGCCCCAGTATAAAGCCAAAAATATCCATCAAAACTTAAAATTCTTACTCTCAATTCCTCAAAAGCGGACTTTGTCAATACTCACTCAAGCTGTCCCATTCGCGATGGTGTCTAATTGTAGTCAACTGTTTAAGAATAAGTAACGAAACGGGATGTTATAAATCTGATGCTTGTGACCACCGAAGCCCAAGTTGGACAGTAAATGGATCCCGTTTTCCGGCCTCTGTCAGAAACGTTATACCTTAAGTTCAAGTTAGGTCTATCGGTTTGCGCTTGTGGTCTCAGCAATCTAGTCCATGTCAATGGGAAAAGGAAAATATTTAAATTTACGTTTAATCAGACTGTCGAATAAGGGGACTGATATCTCACCCAGATTCCTGTGAAATACTTCCCTTTCAAGTAAATTTGACACAAACAGTAATCTGGAAATCACACAAGGGATCTTATACTAGACTTCAGAATGCTTGAAGTTCAAATAGAACTTCAACTCAACTTTTTATACTGATAAAGAATGCTTCCTTGAACAACCAAAATCTCAGTCACCTTTCCCACTATTGCTGTCCCTTTTCTTTGAACCTAGTCAAATTGCACCATTAGCACATGCATCAATAACAGCATACACAGAACCTGTTGGCAGCATGGAAGCACAACCTCTGGGATTGTACTTCCATGTTGGCAGTATGGCCACAAAATTGTAAGCAGTATTCTCTATAGGCGTGTGCGTCGATGGACTTCATGTACAGTATACATAAGTGACAGAAGCACAATCACTACCACAATAAAAATAATAGTTACATAACACTGTAGGACAAATGAATGCAATGAATGCGAAGGCATCGGCTACAAAAAATGACTTATAAAGTTTGTCGGGGTGAAAGCTATCAAGATGGGGCAAGATGTGTTTGGCGGTAGGTTTGTAGTACAGGGAAGTGGAGAGGGTCCCTTCCCTCAATTTAACCAGCACATCGGAGAAACGGAATTTGGGTGATTAAAACTTCAAAAGTAAACTTAATTCTGAAAAAATTTTACAAAAAAAATGGTACTGAAACTCTTGAACGAAAATAATTTTTTTCTTTGTGTAGAGCGTGACCTTTAGGCATTTTAAACAGAATGATTGGAAAGCCTCGATTCTTTTTTCCATCTCTTCATCACTATTTAGATGAAATGAAGAAAAATGGCATTTAAGGGACCTACGATTCTCGAACTGCTTTTGGTTTTGGTCATTACGCCATTTTTGTCTGGAGATTGTAAGTTATTGTTTTCTTACATTATAAACTAAATTTCTTTGCTTAATTTCATTAGCTTATAAATTAACCTTCAACCATGTTGATTTTCTTGCAAGTTTTACATTCTGCAGGATAGGATAAATAAGTGCAATGTGATGTACAATGTATATCGCCAGGTAGGTCCGACGAAGAAACTTTTAATGCTTTTTTGAAAAACAAAAATATGGAAGATTGAGTACACCTTGCTCCAAAGAAAATGGTCTTCGCTCATGGAAACAATAAATAACCCAACAGGTGTACTAGAAAGGTCTGATTAAATGCGTTATCTCTTCACTGAACTGTACCACAGTGTAAACAAACATAGAAAGAAAATAAAATTGTATGAAATGTACTTAAACATATGTTGTATGCATTTAATATTTCAGCCAGTCCAAGATTAGAGTGTCCACGAACCATTAAAATTGAGAGGGGAAACAATATAACTATTGCATGCAGACATGACAATATCACTCTCGTATCGTCATATTGGTACAAAGGTGACCCATCTCGTACTAGTCCAATTCTCCAAATAGAGGAAGGTGTACCTGGTGGTAAAGAATATGGAAGTGATCACTATGATATAACGAAGGCAGGAGCTATGGTTATTACTAATGCAACCATTGATGTTGAGGGATTTTACACCTTGCTTGTCTACTTCGATGAAGAAAACTTTGAAAGGAACAACATCAACATAAATGTAACAAGTAAGTGGTGTCAGAGGTTTACGTTTTGTAAGATGATGATGATGTTTTGTGAGGCTGATGAATTCTGAGCAATATTCATATCCGGGCTAACCAAATATGAAATTGGCACAATGTAGAGGAATATATTAACCTATAGTTGTTAAGATTTTTGTTAAAAAAGAATTGTTGTGAATGGTAAGGGAAATGACAAAAATTCTAATACAGCGACGCACCAAACTGAAAAATTATTATTGCGAATGTGCCAGCTGCAACTTAGGCCTAATCTGTGGACTAGAATGTGGTCTGTAAGTGAATGAAAATTTTTTTGAATATTTGATAATCCTCAGATGCATTCTGGTGCAAGATTAAGCACTTTTTCTGCTTTCGTTGAATAAATCACTCTCCAAATTCGATAGAGTGATAATTTTTGTGGTGTCACTTCTAATGGACATATATGGTACAGAAGCCCAAAGACAAGTGTCGATTGATTTCAAAACACTATCTTAATTACTTTACATTTGAGTACTTTGTGTCTTAAATTATTTGTTACCTTTAGGAAACATAGTGCGAATTGATGTATTTGACGTAACACTGCAGCGTATTGTTCCCTTAGAAATAGTTTTTGAAGTGAGCCTGTTCCACATTTTCGACGTAATATTTCAGTGAAACCCCTAACGTAAAGTCCCAGTTTTCATGCATGACCAATGGTTTGGGTCAGGAAGAACTTTTTAAAATTGTGTAGTGTAAATTTACCTTGTTTAATTTGGTTTATACTCGATTTTATCAAAAAAATACTACCATGTATGCACGATTAACTATTTTGTAGGAAACAGGGACAACAGGGGCGGTGCCAGGATTTCCGCGACATTGGGGCCAAGCTCCCCGATGGGGGGGGGGGCAGTATTTCAAGGCCCGGACAAAAGCTGTGAATTAGTCCCGGTGTGGCGCAACTTATAGTAGATTTTGAGGCGCGCGCGAAAATTTCGCCTTTCTTTTCAACAAATATTTCAAAATTTTGAGTCTATTTTGAAAGACAAAATTTGGAAAGAAATTTTACTCTTGTGAGGACAATTGACCAAAAGCTGGGATGTATATTGAAACATCTGTCCTTCATATCAAAAAGAAGAAACGTTATGTAGGCAACAACTGAAAATCTTTTGGAGTTACACATTTAATCGTACTAGGCCTACGTACAAAGGCTTCAACACGACACTAGATGTTTGCCCGAAAAGTTTTTTCCTTTTTGAAGGAAGATTTGAAAATTAAGAGCTTATTTTATTGGAGAAATGTGGGCATTTGATGTAAGAAAATCTGCTTTTTGGTACGGTTATAACGAAAAATTTGGGGTTTAACTTTATCATAATATGTCTTTCAAAAGTTAAATTACATAGAATGTTGGGGGTGATTAACAAAGTTGGCTTTGGTTATTTGTTTAACGCAGTATTCATCGAAATAAAAACCTTTTGCCACTTTTAACAATCTGAAGCTTATATTGAAGAAAAGTTGTAATTTTAGAATTTGGGGTTTGATGAAAGGATCTAATCTTTTCATAAGAAAATCCAAGTTTTGATAGGGTTACCTGATATCATCATGCAAATTTAGGCCCTCGGACCATATTGGAAAATTTCCCCGCGGAAAAAGTTTGGCTTCCGATATATTTGAAGTTTTATATTTTATATAAAGACATAGACGTACGGAAGCGTTTCAGTTTAGGAATGAGCGGAATTGTATTTTTCTGTCCGAAAAATGAAATTCTACCCAAAATACTATCAAAGTTCAGAGCACAGAATTTTTGAAAAAATGAGCACCTTCAGACAGCAGGAAATGGCATTCCCGGACTCGCAACTAAAAACAAAGCAGTCATTATTTTGAACATTCTTTCGCAATAAATTTTCACTTTATAATATTGCCCCCAAACGAAGAATAATTTGCAAGTATAAATTGTTCTTTTAAGTAATCATTCCGACCAAAACACTATATATCTAAGCGGAGCTCCACCATCAGTTGGCGCGGAGCGTAAGGGAAATTGTTAAAAAATCTAACGCCTTGGACAGCCGGAAATTCCATTTCCCGGACTTGTAAGTAGAAATGAAGGCAATCGTTATTTTGAGCTTTCCTTAGATATGAAAGTTTCCTTTCAACAGAGAAAACCCAGCTTGTTAAGTGACCAGAAAATAACCAGGTGAAAGGTACTACTACAATTAGATGTAATGTTCTTGTCTCTTCTGGGAGTAAACAATACAACGGAATTGAAAACATACCAGTGTTTTTGTCTCTGTTAAGAACCTTCGTTGTACTAAATTGCAAGGTCCGCTGAATAGATGACATTTTCTACGTGACTGCACGAACCCCAGATTATAAATTATTTTACTTCCAACGTATTTAAAAAAATGTCATGAAACAAGGTGGCTTCAAATGAATTTTAGGACTCCGGACGAAATGGGATTTTCTCAACAACAGGAGGAGGCCAGCCTTCCTCGACGAGGGCATGAATTTGCGGACTGAGGGATGAGGGATTTCAATTTCAATTTTGTATATCCAGTACAATATAAAATTCATAAAAAGGACATGGAAAAGTGAGTTTTATTAAAATGTTAGCACACAAAAATAAAAATATAGACATATGTAAACAAAATGAAAGCAAGTGCAGCTGTCTACAATAAATCATTCAAATTACCATTTTGTAAATAGAGAGCAGCACGATAAATGAAGCCATTTTATACACATTAGTTCTAAATTTAGGTGTTATTGTTTTGTTTCTCAGGTTATACTTAGTTGTTTCTCGAATTAAAGGGTAAAGCGCAGTATGCAAAGAATATCTTTCATTTCTCTGTATGCAACTGACACTTCTAATGAACTCATTTTTAGCAGAATTATTTACACTACTCATAGGAAAGTTAAGATTGATGTTGAAAATTCTAGAGCAAAACTTCAAAAAAGTTACAATTCTTTTCTTATCTTTGATTAACACAAAGGCAGAAACAGCATATATTAAGTGTCGTAGTATATTGGCAGAAAAATCTCTTTTCCCTACATCAATATGGAAATATGGAACAATATATGATGAAGTGGAATTCTGCTTATGTGATCAGTGAAATGAAGTTTATTATCAACGCAAACACCTAGATAAACTGTATGAAGAGTGCGTTCTACTTCCACATTTCAGATTTTAGTTAGCTTACATGATAAAAGACCTTCATTCTAAATATTTATATTCTTAAAATCCATTTCCTTAGATTTATTTGGATTTAAAATTAGATTCTTCCCATCACACAGCTCTACAATATTCGATATATCTGTTTCTTAACTAACTTGGTCAGCCTGATGCGCTTGCTTTGATACATTACATACAATAGCAGATTCATCAGCATATTTCAATATAGTACATTTGGAAGTAGATCGTATTTGGTCAGTGTAAATTGAAAACAAAAGGGAAGACAAAGAACCACCCAACGTTAATTTCCGATTTTTCGGTCAGACCTTTCGAATATTTTACTTGTCTAGACCAACCATTTACAAAATTTGATGTCCTGTGTAACAACCATGGCTCATCAACAAACCCTTGCATATCCTGGATTAAACGGTTTGGAAGTACCGTGTTAAATGCGCTAGGAAAATTAAGAAATAAAACCTTGGATATAGTAGTATCTTTGTTATTTAATCATATGACAATATTTTGGGTGGGAGTTAAAATGGCATCGGTACATGACAACCCCTTTCTATAAGCAAATTGATTGCTTTCTCCATATTTATCAAAAGCTTCTGTTATCTGAGGTACGATTAATTTCTGGATACAATTAAAACTTAAGCTGGTAAGGTCAATTTGTCTAAAATCGTTAACCAAACATGGGCTCGATACCTTGGGTGTAAGGGCTGTTAGGGCATTTTTCCAAATACCTGGTATCTCACATTGTGCCATACATTTATTAAAAAAAGTTGTAAAAATACCTGATATTTCATCCGCACAAAATTTATATACCCCCAGGCTATATTGTCAAAGCCACCAGCTATACCATTCTTTACAGACTTAAGACATTTTGCAACACTCTTTTCTTCAGATTTGAAGTTTTCATTATGCTTACGTTCAGGCAAATAGAAGGGACATCTAAGCAAACGGAATCATTGCAGCGTCCAAAATGAACATTAGGTTCATTTGCCATCTCTCTCCTTACAGTTTGGTTTTCATTATTGTCCGGCAATCGTACGGTTTTAACAGTTCGGGAGATAACCTTTTTTCGGGGGAAAATGGGTTTTTCACCCGATCGGGGGAAAATACGGCCATGGGTGGCGCCATTTTCAAATTTCTCCCCTGATGCTTTGCGATCCTACCGCGCAATTTAAACGGAAACAAACATTCAAAACACCTGGAAAATTTGATCGGTCTTAGGAAAGAAAAATTTTGGAATATTTAGAAACTTTGTTGCTGGGGGAACAAAAAAGCCGGATCATGTTTGGTAGTTCACCGCCCAAATTTTGAGATATCGAGCAATTTTGGCACGTTCTGTGTCCTAAGCTTAAATTATAGACTCGACACAGCCGCAAGATTTGTTCAATTTTTTCCCATTTGAGCCCATTAATACGTTCTTGAAAGTTTCTTAAGATTTCTGCCTGTGGTGGTTAAAAATTACCTTGTATTTGAACATATCCACATTTATAAAACAAAGCGACGACTGTGAAGAGGTACGCACTAAGTGCTCATGAATATTCATGCTGCAAATTTTCTCCCGATTGGGTGAATTCTCATTTTCACCCGAAAACGGTTATCTCCCGAACTGTAAAAGTAAGTCCCACAGAGATTTAGAGTCAGCGGTTACTTCCTGAAAAACAATTGTTCTATTTTAATGAACGCGTCTATTAATATCTCTCTGTATTCTATTCCTAAGTTCTCGGTCATTTACTTCTATCGCATGTAGTTTTGCTTTTTCCAATCGATTGATATCAGCATCAGCTGGAATCCGTTTACTAAGAGTTGCTTATGGAATTGCCTTCTTTGGAGAACACATGTCGCCCACAAAGTTAATATAACACGATACCACTTCAGTAAGCTCGTCTTTATTGTTGGAGTTTTCTCTAAAAACTTTCCAGTCGGTGATATCTAACGCGTCTCTTAAAATATCGATGTTGACCTTTGATAACTCAGATTTTAATTTCTTCCTTCTAGGCTGACTTTCCGTATGCTTTTCAGTAAAAAAAATGATAAAATATGAATAGTCGTATGGTCGGAGCTTGAGATTGGTGGCGCTGGTTTAACTCTGTAGCACCTCCCTTTTGCTAGCACAGCATCAAGTTTCGAATTTGCTTGAGGATATGTGACAAAATCCACGTGGTTTCGATATCCCATTATCTCTAGAAATGGAATTTTGTCTCTGTTGACATCTCCTACAATGATTATATGGGACCTTGGATTATCTTGTTGAATTTTTAGAAGTACATTACGCAGTTCGCTGTCAGCCAGGGTAAAGTTCGATGACGGTCTAGTATACACATTTACTATGGTAATATTTTACAAATACTTGGCAAGAAGCGAGGACGTACTTTAACGGCAAGCAATTCGATATCTGGCAAGGAGAGGGTGGCACACACTTTCAGAAAAGTTTGCGACCAGTCCTTAGCTATGTATGTGAAAAGACCCCTACCATTCGCCGAAAATTGACGGTCATGACGAAATAGGTAATAATTGTCCAGTTGCAGGGCTTCATCTCCCACTATGTGCTGTGGGGTCTCATTTGGCCATTCTACTTCATTTCTTTGAGTCTTAGTTTCTTGCAGGAAAATAAAACTCAGATTTTGCATATAAGCAATAGTTTGTTCTAGGTGAATGAACTTTCCTTGCAGACTATTTATATTAGATGATATTTCATGGGGGAAAGCTGAAAAAGCACATTTAGTATTGTTCACTCGCATCTGTAAGCGTGTCCGTGTACCTGGACGACGTTGAGCAACAGAGTGTTCTTTTAGTTTTTTTTCATTGCCCGTGAATCAATAGAAAAGCCCGTCATCGTTTCTCTTACGCTCCTTAGTGCATCTGAACTGTATGTCACCCTAGCCATCATATTATTGTGTAGGCTAGTATTGCACTGAACTATAGTTAGGCCAGGGGTGGCGCCAGGATTTGCCCGACAGGGGGGCCAAGCTCCCCGACACTTAACCCGTCCAACACTGGACATCATATTCCATCCGTCTTGCGACGGTTATTTGTGGAAAACCCTACGTACAAACGTGACAGAAACCCGGCGAAAAAACGCACTCGAAGCTATCGAAACTATGAACGGTCTCATATCCCCAAAGGATATTTTAGACTTGCTTAAAGTCGCTTTCACGCCCATAACCTAAAAGGCGAAAGAACCACCCAAGTACGTCTACAACCTCTCAGGCAAACAAATGTCAACAGGAGAGTTAATTGCGGCTGAGGTATGGTCTCCAAAAATTAAACAGAGAAGCCTCTCCGAGTCAGTATTCTCCTGATCCTAAGCAAAGAATAAGGAAAATCGGGAATACGTCTCTTTATGCTTATATTAAAAGCATTAGGCTTTTCACCAGGTTCCGCTATTTTCGACCTGGCCACTCTTATAGATGGCGCGCGGTCAACCAAACCGGACCTTAGAACTTGCTGGCGCATTATAGAGCTTTAGATCTTGAATATAGTAAGGGCAACGCTTCAGTGATATCCTAGACTACAAAAGTCTTCTCTAATTCTTTAATTCCACAGAGAACTAGTACCTAATAACAAGATCGTGATAAAATAGAACTGTCACCTCGACTTTCAAAGAGAAAGACACTCTATCAACCACAAAGAAAATTTACGTAGCCCCCCCGGTTCTACAGAACGACATATTACCTCACATGTTGGAACAGTGCATAAAATGCTCATGATAAGCGCTCGCACACAACTTCCTAACATAAGCAATTCGCGAAGCTTTTCCCGGATAACCCGATAAAATGCCCACAAATAGGCTAAAAATCATAAAAGTCTCTGAAATATTGAGATCTTAGTTTGAGAACGACTCAATCTTAAAGGGAATAGCTCCCGATGATATTTCACTCGATGCTCAACTTAAAGCAATCGAGAAAGACAATATATAAATATTTTGAATATCCCAAACCCACACAGAGTAAAAGGTCCGCTACTGATGAAGCTCCGCTATTATAACGCATGAGAGCAGAAACCGGTCTAGCTTGATCATAAGAATCAAACTAATTTCATACCCCGCTTATTAAAAGCGCCTTTGCATCCACCAGCCAAAGAGCTATCGTGGAACATTAATGTCTTAAAACCCCCGGCCAAATCATAAAGCCTAAGTTTTCTTTCGCATGAGTCACACATATGACTCGGGCTTTTCCTGAAAAATGTGCGGTTCGACGGCTGTCAAGTGACGTCAGATGGTGGCACCACCTACCCTTATTTTACTTTTACCTGATCATAAGAACAAACTATTTTCATACCCCGCTTATTAAAAGCGCCTTTGCATCCACCAGCCAAAGACCTATTGTGTAACATTAATTTCTTAAAACCCACGGCCAAATCATAAAGCCTAAGTTTTCTTTCGCATGAGTCACAAGTATGACTCGGGGTTTTCCTAAAAAATGTGCGGTTCGACTGCTGTCAAGTGACGGCAGATGGTGGCCCACCTACCCTTATTTTAATTCAGTCACTGTTGGGTTTTTAATATTTTTATTTAATTTTTTGGCGAAATCGCCGACCTTCCCCGACGGGGGGACATGGCCCCCGCCCCCCCTCGCTGGCGCCACCCCTGAGTTAGGCTATATACGAAACCGGCCACAAAATGTAAGATAACAATACTGCTCACCAGTTCCTTTAAGATGATATAATACATCAATACATGCACGTTTCCCATCGCTAGTCCGTTGGATTTACATTCCTTCAGTCGTTAAGAGACAGAGATAAGTAAATATTGCAAAAAAGGACGAAAAAGTGTTAGCGAAGGTGCATCCGTGTCAGTTCATATAAAGCGCCATATATTCCATATATAGGATAGGATAGCTGAGCTAGAAAGAGGTGATCCAAACAGACTCAGATATGCATTGAAGTAGAAAGAAAAAATAGTTCATGAAAAAAGTTCATGTTCATCAATTTAGTAACTTCAGTCCATTACGTTTATTTTTAAGCCTTTCGGAAGGAAAGTGTCGCCTTTACCAGACGGGGGAGGAGATAGGACAAGGTACGCGGAATGAGTTAAAACGGAGCTAAGGAGAAGTGATTGAAAATCGATTTCCAATTTTCCATATGTATCAGAAAACATTTCAAAACAAAAAATATGTTCAAGATCCCCCATCCAGTAACTTCAGTCTTTTTTAAGTTTTTATTATTTTTTATATTTTTAGGCTTCCCCTACGAAACCGCCGACCTTCCCTGACGGGGGACGGGGCAGCGCTCCCCGACGGGTTACCATGGCCCCCCGGCCCCCTTCCCCGCTGGCGCCACCCCTGAGTGTCAAGTTTACCCAGGGCAAAAATATCCTAATCACTTTCCGATTTTCCAAATGGACTCTTGTTTGGATCTGGTCAACCTTTTTTTTTTCTTTCTTTTTTTCCCTTTTCTTTCTCGTAGTCACACCTCATCATATTTGTCCTGTTATTGATGTTTGCGTTCAATGTGGAGAGTGCGAAAAAGAAGTCAATGGAACCGGCAGTTTGAAATGCAGCATTACTGACTCAAGACCAAAAATGACACTGAAATGGGTTATTAAGTCTTCCCAAAACATCGACACCTTGCCGTCTACATTTGAAGAGGAAAATGATATGCTAACGGATGCATGGAATACATCCACTTTGATCATGTTCAATGCAGCTTCTTGTGACCAACACGCAGTTTTACAATGTGTGGCTCAAGACGACATGGATCTGTTGATATACAAGTATTCATCCATTAAGATATACTCAGGTATGAATTAATATACCTTTTTAAGCAACAGCTGATATTGATTTATGCATTATTCATGCTTCTATTTTGAAAACATGTATTGTAATGTTTATTGGTTATCATGCAATCCCTACTCATAAGCCTGCCGAAAAACACAGGAAACTGGCATTAAAAGGGCAATGCTAAAGTAAAATAAATGCTAAATAAAAATATTTGTACTTAGAAGAGAGGGTCCGGTATTTTCTTAAAGGTCCAAGCGAAACTTTAAGTCATGCAGGCAGCTGCAAGTCAAGTCACGAGTAATTAAGTAGCGAGTCAAGTCCGATTCAAGTCACTTTTGCTTTCTGACATTGACCCCTTCTATCTCATTGTTTTTTCTGCATTATGGAAATTTTTTGCAAGATTTAAAATATTTACTGAAAAAAGACTCTCACTCTGGACTGCCTACAATATCTGCCAATCTATCACCCATTTATCTGATGTTTTTCGGGAACCTTCTGAATATTTTAAAGGAAAATGTTTTAGGATTTTACTAACACAGCTTGTCGGGAATTCCTTTGTTCGGCCGTCAATAGCCAGCAATCGTGAAAAAAATCCTTCAAAGGAAACTCAGTTGAAAATAATTGTTTTAAAACTGTTTCTTATTCTCGAATTCTGTGTGTACCGCAGTGCATGCATATTCAAAAACTACAAGCTACCGTATGAAATCATATGTGGATTTTCTAATTTCAAATTCTGTACAATAATACTAACATTATTGTTCGGTGGAGAGATGCTGGATCATATTCTTTACTTTTAAAACTTCTCTGTGTATATTCATTTCAGTCAAGGTAGTTCTATTCACGTTGGAGTAAGAGTTGCGTTTGTGCTTCCTGATTCACGTTCTTATCAAATCATCTCATGCAAGTCTAAATTAAGTCCCAAGTTATTTTTTGGCAAGGCCTAGAAGTTTAAAGTCACAAAAAATGTGACTCGAGTCCAATTTTCAAGACTGAAGTCTACATCTCTGGTTCTTAGTACCCTCTGCCTAAGAGGCAAAGCTAATGTTGATATTTAATATATGACCAATGGTCCGAAATGTAAAAAAAAAAGATATACTGATTGATTGTTCATACCACGCTTATTTATCGTACGATTAGGTGTTCCCAGAAATTTTATCTCAAAGTTCGCTTTTTATTAGATTAGACTCATGTATGGAGTTTCTCTTGTAAAGTAAAATCGTACAGTCAGTTTATTTCCTGGGTCAATCAGTGGTAAGAACGGATCACTTTTCTTCCATCGGGAGTTTCATCAACTACGATTGTGACAGACTTTCCTACAGGTAAAGTCTTATTTTTTGTTGCATTTATGATATCACCTAATTTTACTGCGTTTAACACACCGAATTCCTAATTTCTATGAAATTTTACTTAAACCTCCAGATAACTGTACCAAAAACACTACTTCCATAGAAGTTGAATCACATGGGAATAAAGTTACCTTCATCACTATTCCGGTGGTGTTATTGTGCGTAGGACTTACCACATGTTTTATATACTACTTCAAGAGAAAGAAAAATAAGAGAAACAAAGGTATAACAGTGTAATCAAGGTATACACCATATCACTCTCACTCTGAGAGGTATGGGATGAGGTAGTTGTTCTGCATAACCCTTCTTAAATAGCCTGGTATATGCCGGCGAAAATAATGTTGATTGTAAAGAATGATTTCGGTGGTAGTGGTGGTGGTGTTGATGAAAACGGTGATGGTTATTTTGATGGTAGTGGTTATACCGATGACGATGAAGCTGACAATGTTGATACCGATATTGTATGATGAAGTGTGTTGTGAGAAATACGATGGCAACAATGACAAAGACAAATGGTGAAAAATGCCAAGAATTCTAAAGGCCTTAACGACAACACCATTGTCCTATTTACAGTAACAAATTTAGTAATTACATTATTACTGACCTGAAAAAACATTAAAATCTTGAAATGTTCAATGCAAAAATAATAAAGATTCCAATGTAGTAAATTTCTCATGAAAAGACATTACAGTGTATTCTTGACGACACCGAATATTTTGAGGTTTATTTTCATAGAAATAGTAACATACTCTAATAAAAAATATTGATATTGTGTTCTACACAGGATCTAACGGGCTTGAAGATTTGGAGGTGAGTATAAATGGGACTGAAGAATTATATATTCGACCGATTCCCACAATTTACCAGTTTGCAAAACATGAATGTAAAACTAACCTATGTTAGTCACTTCGACATTTCGGAGTGAATTTTCCATTACGTAGTTTCGCATCATCATCAATTCAAAATTTTGCAGAACACTGAGTTGCTCAGATCCCAACAAAAGATGTTCAGGTCCTAGCAAGATAACAATGTGGAGAAATTTTGCAAGTTAAACATTTACCAATTGTTATCAATTAAACATCTTGTTTGAAAAAAGTTTAAAAATTGCTGAAATAATGACATTTTGGTTTTGGTTATTTATGATACTTTACAGTGAAACTGTAAATTACGTCGAACAGGTTCTCTTTTCAAAATGGATTTTCTTCCTTTTCTCTGGACGAGTCCTTTTGCAGAACGTTTTGCCTATTTTGAAAAAACACGATATCCTTATACTATATTCCGTGAAAAAATGACCAGCTCCACGTTACACATGCGACAAGGAGTCTGAAATTATTTCAAAATGACATTCTTTCAAACAGGAACAGACTCCTTGTCAAAGGTGAGACAAGTAACTGGGATGAACGGACTTCCTTCTTGTCACACATGTGACAAGAAGTCACGGATAATAGCCAAAAGCGAAACTCTCCCTAGGAATTGTCGAAAAGAATCCCAAAGGAAAGAAACTTATTTGATAGAAAAGGTGAAAAGACGTCAATTTTGGAAATCAGTTTTGAAACTGGAAATTATTTTTGTAATTTAATTGATATGAGCAAGAAAATCAAGCAGAGTCAAACGGACACGTTACGAACATAAACTGGGTAAAACCCTTACTCCCGAATTTTGGACGAATATTTACATCTACTTTACTTCCATAAAAGCAAACCGAGTAAAATATTTTCACACACATTACTTCATTATGACCTTTTGTATAATATCGCCCTCTTTATTTTTGACAAGGGGAAACTTCCGTATCAATAAAACAATGTAGAGCTTACAATGTATAATGGAACACCGCCTCAGGGAACGCTTGTGTGCCGTAGCATAAAAATTTTCTTTCCCACTCCAAGATATTCTACATGAAAGAAATCGTGAAGGTGTTCTTTTGGCTCCAAACAGTCTTGGTACTCTAATAGTCAATCGGTGGTCTAATCCGTTTTATAAAATACTTTAACGATCTTTTTAGGAAAACCTATATACATGTATGGGGAGGCATACTTGTAGGGACACTTCAATAAGAAAAAAAAAAAAAAAAAAAAAAAAAAACGTTTCTCTTCTCTAGCTACGTTATTGCATGTTCTTCCCGTTCAACTGGGGTGACGACATGGACCCAAAGCACATTTTGGAGGTGGATGTGTTTTCAGTCCCACAGACTCAATGGTCTGACTACGCTTTTGCGTGAAACTGTAAAAATTAATATGTCGGGATAATATGTTTAACCCGCTAGTATGACTAAAGTTTTGTTGGAAAGGTTGTTTGACGACTCATTACAGTGTGATAGTAAAATGTTGCTAATGAAGCATTCAGGTATAACGTGATTTTAGTCCTGGTAAAAAAAAACGCGAATAAAATCAACCATTTGCTTGTGAGCAAGGGACGATTGCTCCCTCTTATTTTGATATGGGCTGTAATACCTAACATTTCTTGAATATAGTTTCAAAACACATATCATGAAACTCACTTGTGTTAATTTTAAAATCTTATTCATTTAATACAATCTACTACTCCTCTCAAAAGTTTCACATCTTCCAGCATGGTTTCATTTCAGAGTTAAAAAACCTGGGTATTACAAACCTTTGTTGGCGATTTACTTCAAATTTTCTGTTGTCAAACATAAGCTCATTGCTCTATTGAGATTATATTGTTAATAAATAGCTACATAGACATAAACCCAATATCGAAAAAATGTCTAAAGGTAGTTCTAACATCATCACTTCCTTATGTACAACGTTTGGGCTTCATTCCATCTTCATTATTAGGACATATTTTTATTGCAGTTTGTCTGTCATCAATACATAAATGCCGGTAGACCTCAGAATTTCTCCTAAAACATTAAAGGAGTATGAAATACCTGGGAACTTGCAACTTTTATTCTGAATTAACGAGGAACTGGAATTGCCGTTAACGGGTATTTTGGGGGAAATAATGAGATGTTCTCCTGACGTTCCGCAAGAAAAGTATCACTTGGCCACATTTGTCTCTCAGCTTATTTAAATTATCACTAATTTTCGAAGAATCTCACTTTAACCATGATCTAAAAGTTGACATTACCCCATGCACACAGTCATTGACCACGTATCGGTAAAATTGTGCCATCGTGGTATAATGGTTAAACTTGAGTGTGATTTTCAATGCATTCAGATGAAACGGACGTACGTGGACAAAATTGTATAAATGTTAGCTACGATCGGCCATTCAAAGAGAACCGATTGATCTATGTGAATTTATAGCTACTAGTATACCATAAGCGTTAAGAACGAACTACGTCCACACAGTTACAAGTCAATTCACGTGCGTAATAGGTATTGGCTATGAGCAGTCGTTGGGTTGTTGTATCAGCTACTAAATTTGGTTCGTTGAAGTCTTATTCGAGACACAACGATCCAAAAAAAAAAAAAAAAAAAAAAAAAAAAAAAAAAAAAAAAAAAAGGAAAGGTGGAGAAACATAGACAACAATTTACTTTTATTTTCGTCAGTTCTTCGATGTAGGCAAAACCTACGTTCTTCATTGTTGAATCTTGAAGTGATCTCTCATAAAACCTCATTTGTCGATGATTACAACCATTCTATTTGTGGTGGTAAGCCCATACCTTTTATCTGACGCAATTCTCCTGTTTTTTTTAAGTAAAAAAATAAGTGCAACCTAAACCTCAAATTAAAGACCTCTTTGATATTATTTACATGGGTAGAATGTGATTTAACGTAATATCTGAGGATAACCTTGCAATATAAAGATGCTCCTTGCCAACCTTTGATGGCCCCCCTAAGAATTTTTTTCTTTTTTTTTTGGGGGGGGGGGATTTCTGGAACGCCCTGGTACCTTTGTCTAAAAACTGTTTGTTCCCCCGTGCAAAAACAAAATTGTTCATGCTCTTTCTAGATCCCGCCTTGTAACTTAAGATTATGGATATCAGGGGCGGATCTAGTATTTCTTGTTAGCACATAAAATTGTTAGAGAAAAATATCTCTGACAATTCCCTGGTGTTGGTGGGGGGGGGGGATGTTTTATTCTGCCTGAAAAACTTCCCAAGTGGAGTGCCACCGTCACTTGACGTGGAGCGTATAGAAAATTTTGACAGGTCATTTAGCCAGAAATGGAATTCCCCATGATGAATTACATCAATTGTTGGTTTGAGCTTTTATTTGTAACAAAAAATCTCCTTTAAAAACACGAACAAACTCAAATATACACCACTTCCATTTTTCTTACAAAACTTTGGGCATAGTTATAGACAGAGGTGTCACCGTAACGATGGCTAATGTGGGTTGCATAATGCCATAAGTCTATAATGGGGAAAACAGAAATAATAAAAGGGCGCCATCAGCTGATTGCGCTGAGAGTAGAGGTTTTGTTTTGCCAAAATATCTCCCAGATTGCCAGACATTTTCCTAGCCCGTTTGGATTAAATGATTTGTGTATGCACAACTCACACTATCCCCGCTAATAAATATCGCCAACATAAAGTACTTTGAAGTAAATTTATATTTTGGGTCAGCTTATAAGTGATGTTTTCCTGTTTATTTGTACCTCCTTACACCTCTACATTTAAACATCTCTTAAATGCGTTGAAGTAAATTTTCTTTACAGTCAAACCGGACGCGGGGATCCGTGTGATCCAAAATTTTCGTAGGAAAACATGCGGCTTATGTTTTTCCTGGCAAGATTTTATTCACTGTATACGCCTTTGGATTCTCCTGTCCACGCAAAACAGTATGAAGTGAGGCTGAGTGAAAATCGCTTTTAAATGCATTAGTTTACGGAATCCGCACCGCACTGTAGTTATCCCTTTGACTTTTCACAGAAATGTTTACCATGACTTGTTTTGATTTTTGTGTGAAAAGATGTTGAAAGAATTTGGACGAGCTCAGGAGGTTTCTTTGTAAATAAAACATAAAAGATTTGTCATGATAGAAATGGTTGCCAATTTTTTCGAGGCCCAGTCAAAAATACATGTCTAGACTTGCGGAAGTTTGATACAACCTTCCCTTGCCTCGTATGCCTATTGTTCGGACTGTTAATATCAGCTGTATTGCCATATCAAAACATTAAATTTTAAACTTAGACATTGCTATCATTTCGTAACAGTTGTAAGACAGTACATGCACAAACGACAAGGCAAAATGGTACATCAGCAAAAGAAAAAATGACCTCGGGAAATTCAACGCAAAGTAGCAAAGTAACGCTCTTAATACGAACCTGGTGCGACAAGATTATCTAAGCGGAGCGCCACCATCAGTTGGTGCGGAGCGTACAGGAAAATGTTGGACTTAACGTACCCTCCAGATGGCCGGAAACGGCACTTCCCACGTATTTTAATCTGGATGTACCCAGCCTTGAAATACGAATCTCATGTCTGCCATTTTTCAAATAATAAGAATAAAAATCAATCTTTGAGAAATGGCAATGCATACACTTTTTAGGGACCCCAAAATCTGGGTATTTCTGATCTGTGGCCTGGGGGATGAGAGTTAAGGGAACCGGCATCTCCCTTTCTTTTTCCCTGGGAAAACTTCAGGAAGACGTAGATCGCAAATGCGGCAATATTTGGATCTATTTCAGCTTTAATAGGAAAACTAAAAGTAGTTGTGTCCCCCTCTAAGAAACTTTCTTTGCGTTAGATTTCCTAGTTTCCGGTTTTCAATGGTGTCTAGATGAAACATGGTGCAGTATTTGTTCAGTGGTCGGTACATTACGTCGTCAAAATTAAAATACTACGAGTAAATCTCTCAAAATATTTATACCACAAAGCAGAAGTATGAATCGTGTGGGGAACACATGAAATCCGGATCTTGTGGACATTTTACAACCCCCCCCCCCGGATGCCAGTGTCGACCATTAAAAAGAGGAGTTGTCGAAAAAATAGTTCTACAGTGGCAATTTTCATGGGCATGAGTGAGGCACGACATAGGCCTATTTGTAAAGGATGGTAGGGAAGAATTATTTGAAGGCAGTACCTTACCCTTATGGCATTTTTGTGCATGAAAAAGTATAGGAATGGTCGGTAAGAATGGTCTCCAGTGCATGATTGCTTTGTTTTCAGTAAATCAACCAGCTATCCGAAAGGCAGAAAGGGTCTTAACCTAACAAAGTCACATTCGAGTTTGTCGTTCGTTTCATCTTCGTAGTGAAATGCAATAAACGGCAGTGCAGACTATATATGGTATCTTATTTAGTGAAAGTATGCAATTTGAAGTGATTACTTGATTTCATACGAGCGCACAAAATGTGTTTTACACATGCATGTTTTCTTAGTTGCTGCACATTTTATTTACTGTTTTTTTCAGTTCAAACTTTTTATTTTTTCTCAATTATTTTATCAGGATGCAAAAATCGGGGGTGGGGGGTGGGGCGGCCCAGTCCCGCACTGCGGATGCTTAAGGATAAGTTTCCCTTTGATGAAATATTAAATGTATCAAGTGCATGGCCGTTTTTTGTTTTTTTACTACAATATTTGTGTCAAATGGGGACGTTTATGATTCCAAATGAGGATGCACTGTAAAATTCATCTGAGAAAAAAAAGAAGGTCAATGTGTGGGGTACGCAGCGCAACAGCTTCATTTGATGCACACTTAAATACTTAACGGTTCTATGAGGGTTCTATGAGGCTTAGGCAGGCAATATATTTTAAGTTTCCGACAACGAAGAACCTCAAAGTAAAAGTGCAATGTAAAACTACAATGTGCATATATATTTTTTTCTTATCAGAACATGAATGACAAAAAAAAAGTCGCGACAAAAGAAAGAATGACCAAGGAAGGTAAATCTTTTGTTTCTTTCGCGAAAAGATATGAAGTATTTAGATGTTTTGTAGGTGGCTTTGGTATCAGAACTGCCAAAAAGAACCCGGAAAAATAAGAGTCAAATTTGGAAAATTGTAAGTAGCCGATCCAGTATCAATCAAACTCAACGTTTATGAACGGATTCAAATCTGAAGATTGTAATTGCTTTATCATCAACATTATAGAATGTGTGCATGCTTTTTACAAGTGGTTTTATTCCGTTACAGAGTTTCTATCAGGCAGGTTACCAGATGGAAAACTTGATCCAATTCATAATCCAAGAGATAATAAAATGGAGATCTTTGTTATGTTTCCAGTTTCTACTATGGAAGCTATTAAAGTTAAATAAAAAACCGGAATATATCCGGTAACGATGTTATAAATAAATCCGCTTTAGACTATATTTGTGTGTAAGAATATTAAGTTAAATAAAAAACCGGAACATAATACAGTAACGATGTAATGAATAACTCCGTATTTGGCTGTAGTTGTTTGTAATATATGGACCACCCACTCATACCATCAAGTTATCCTTACTACTAAGGTTTTTTTTAAGATGAGTAGAATTGTCATTGTTTCGTTTATTTGTTTTTCTACATCATCAAAATGTATGTATACACAAAATAATGAATACGTTGTTGATTGTCGATTGTTGCTTGTAATGTATCTTTCCGTCACCATATAGACCCCTCTCTTAAAACAGGGAGTTGCTAGAGGAGGAGATATGACTAACATTTTTTTCAGACAATACGTACTTGAAACGGATTATATCTTTTGAGTTGCTACATTTTGATTAAGAGGTAAATTTGTTTCTATTACAAAATCACGGTCTCTTTCACTCTTTTCCAATTAATCCCTAAACAAAGGTATTGTCTATATATCCTTTGATTTGGAGTTTTGGTTCCGCCAATGGTGAAGATTATAATAAGAATTTCTATAGAGCGACTGGAAAAAAGGCGTTTAGGCTATATGCTTCAATTGCACCGGTCCCGCTCTTCACTGGATGGAAGCATTGTTCAAGTGTATATATTTCCCTCAGATTTATACAGTTTTGTCATAATGAAGACACATTTTGTAAAATAAATTTGTATAAAAATTGATGCTGTCTTCAGATGAAATAAAACGTCATGTCTTGGATAGCGTCAAAGTGACAAAAAGTACACAACCTTGCATGGCGGCCGGAAACGAAATTTTAACGAGTCGGGTATAAGGAATGCATATCTTCATTGGAATTTAGATAATGGGCCGCTCATGCTTGTTGATCGAAGCATTGAGATCGAAATTTGGCGGATAAAAGCAAGGTTACCGTCGGAAATGAACTTTGTCTGAAAGAGACTGTAGAACGTTCTTCTCCTTTTCTAGAAACTCCCTGCTTTAAATCAATCAATCTCTCACATTACCATCATGTCTTACTTTATTGCAGAGTAGTCATTCAGAGATGTTTGTGCAATTCCGCTTCAAACCCTAAAAAACACTTTAGTTCCCTCTGCTTTCAACTCCTCCGTGACCCTCCTAATATATTGGTAGGATTTATGAATGTCTAAGGTTTGCCAAAATGTCTGATTTGTTTAACTGTCCTTCGTTTTCCAATTTGCCTGCTTTGTGAACCTTTGGATTATTTTTCTTTCTTTCTAAAGGGGATAGAAAAGTAGAAGTATTTCTACTTTCCCAAGCTAGCTTTACTTCTAGTGCTATTTTTCAATGTTTCTGTCAATATTTCGTACATGCATTTATGTATTTGACACTTGTACTGGAAAAATGAAACTTAAACTTGAAATGAAACAATCTTTATCTGCTTACATTTTCTTTCCTACCACAGAGAGAACTGTTATCTCTTGCTTGAAGAAAATCTACGAACCACATATTTTTTTCAAAGGTATACCATTTGAGCATCCTGTTCCTCCTGCCCCTCTCTATACGGGAAGTCAATATGAAGTTACATATTCCAGTGGAGAAAGGGTTACCATAGCGAGTGACAAATTATTAACCAGTGGGTCTTTTCGAAACGAGAACCAGCTTGTTATAGTAGGAGATCGTGGTTCTGGTAAGACAACATATTTGACGCAAATAGTTAACGCTTGGGTCGAGGAAACCAACAACGACCTTGTTCTGATTTTTACTTCAGTAGAAGGAGCAACGAGAGACACGGACCTTTTAAATCTTATGAAGCGAAATTTTCCCTCACAACATTTAGAGAATATTACAAAAAGCCTACGAGAAATGATAAAAGGAAAACCTTGTCTCGTTTTGTTAGATGATCTCGACAGATTATCTAATAAGAAAGGGGGCAAATCAGCAGGAGTTGACATTGACGACTCTAAACTAACAGGATCAACCGATGCTGGTATGGCGCACGATGACCTAACGGTTGAAGCGCTACTAAGTGCACAGTATAAGAGCGAATACAAAAACCTGAAAGTGCGGATTACCACTCGGGATGAACGGTGCATTCAAACTTTAGGACTGGATGGATACTGTAAAGTAGTATTGAGGGGATTCTCTGACGAACAGGTCCAAAACTACATTCGAAAAACCTATTCATACCTTGTCCATTCAGAAAAGCCAAAAGAATTCAAAGCCTGTTGTGCAAATGGCGAATCTCATGATTCCACAAGTCGTTTAACACAAGATTTTAATAGTTTGTCCCATAATAGCTTCATTTTAGGGGAAGAAAAACTCAATTTATTGAGAACCAGTCCAAACGATACAGAGGATTCGGCTTTCGAAGATTCCGAAGATAACATATGCGAAAATGTTTACACGTTTCTACAGGAATACGACATTGTCGAAAGCGTAAGAAGAAAACCCATTTTTCTGTTTTTAATATCGAAGGCATATATTACTACATGTCATAATGTGACTCCTCCTCCTAAGAAAACCACAGATAGGAATGTAGCAAGCATAACGGAATACCTTGTAAGCGGCCTTATGTCAAAAGTCATCGAAGAAAACAACAAAGTGCGTTTTCTTACGTTCCTCGAAGAAAAGGCACTGCAATTGACATGTGGAAATACTACTTTTAATAAAAATACTGGTTTAGCTGAAACTCAAGACCAAGGGTTGGAAGAAGTAGTTAAGAAAGCCATAGACGTCGGCATTCTTCAAGAAAAGCAATTCCATTCATCTGTTGATAACGTTTACAATAAAATACCATATTCCAGCAACTGTGATATTACATTCTGCTGTCAATATTTACAAGACTACTTTGTCGCTTGCGCTGTTGCAAAAGATCCAAACATAATTCGACATTTCACTGATAAAGTAGGACAATGCAAGGAAGAAGATTTATCTCGTTTGGTAAAGTTCTTATGTAAGGAAAAACCTGCTCTAGAAAAATGTTGTGACTTCTGTTTTCAAAACAGCTGGTTTAATGTTGTTATTGATTGCCTATTTGAAGCCCGTGAAGACCAGTATATGGAAAGAATAATGAAAAAAATTAGTGGAAAACAAATTTGCATTTCTTCGTTACAAAGTCAGTACCACCAAAATGCTGTCATTTACTTCTTTCAGCAATGCAAAGAAAAGAACGTGAGTTCATTTCAAATATTGATTTTTTTTTTATAATTGTGGGCCTAATAAATTTAACAATTTCCAGTTCGGGACATCGGCTAACTGTTTTCTGGTGAAAATAAAAATTGACCCGATTGGGAGACAATTTTCAGCAAGAATATTTATGGGCACATAATGTGTACCTCTTTACAGTCATCGCTTTGTTGCATAAAGTAATGTGGACCTATTTCAATACAAGGTAATTGTTCACCACCACACGCCGAAATCACAAGGAACTACTTCGGTTCTCCAGATGTAACTCTCTCAAGTTGGAATGTTTTAGAAACAATCTGTTGCTTATGCAAAAATAATAATGTGGAGTGTTGCAAAGTGTTGGCATTTCTTTTGTTAACCCTTTATTAATTATCTCTTAATTAATCATCAGATAGGTCACGTTTTGGTAATTGAAAATGATACTGATGCCTCATACTCTATTCCGTGGGAAAAGGACCAACTCTTTATCACACATACTACAAGAAGTCGGGAATAATTTTAAAAAGGACATTTTCTGCAGATTGGGACAGACTCTTTGTCGCAGGTGCGACAAATAGTTGGGATGAACGGATTAACTACTTGTCGCTCATATGACAATTCACGGATTATTGCCAAAAGTGACACTCCCTGTGTCTGTTGTCGGCATGAATCCAAAAGGAAACAAACATATCTCATAAAAATGTTGAAAAGAAGTAGATTTCGGATATCCAATTTGAAATAAGAACTTGCTTTAATTGCAAACGAGATATTGCCCTGTGAAATGGTCAATTTGTGATGAATTTTGATGATTTTTTTAATTTTTAATATTTTTTATGTCAGGTAACCAATTTTGTCATTTACATGTCACGCTACCTTTGTTCATTAAAGAATGAACGCATGAACATGTAGGAGTCACTGAACGCGGCAAAATTGCTCGATATCTTAATATTTGTGTTGAGAACTACCACACATGATTCGTGTTTTTTTGTTCTCCTAGCAACAAACTTTAAATATACCAGACTTTCCCTTTTCTGAGGTCGATGGAAATTTCCAGGTTGTTTTGAACGTTCGTCTCGGTTGAATTTGCCTAATAAGATCGTAAAGCATCATGGGAGAAGTTGGAAAATGAGCCGCCCATTGCAGGATTTTACCTGAACGGGTGAATAACCATTTTCCTCTGAAGAGGTCATCCCCCCCCCCCCCACTGCTGAAGGTGTTAATTTTTAACAGTTAAGATGCCGCTGCCAATAGTTGTTAAATAGGTCCACATAACTATGTTCATAAACTGGTTTATCTGGATGAATTTTACTCTTTACTTTTAGTTTTTTTTTCTTTAGTTTAGCTTAAAGATAAACGCAAGAGTTGGAATTTTTTTGGAGTGTAACCATCTGAAAAGCTCACTGAACTGCTGAAACGCTAATCTCTAAGGTTTACTTAACAGTTCCATCTATAATTGCTATTCCTATTTTATTTGACAGGTAACATTGAACTCGGTATCCATTCAAGGGGAATTCGTCACTTCGTTTCTGAGGGAAATTTGTTTCAGCAGTGTTAAAAAAATTAAATTCGTCCAGACAACTATCACAGCTGAAGATTTCTTACACATTTTACAACAGATGGCAGAGAATCATGACAAGAAACAGTTAAGGTAATACTCTTTCGAGTGAAGAGAAAATAACACTAAATTTTAAAGTTTACTTACAAACGTAAATATGAATGCCAAAAGAAATGGTGTATTTCATAACCATAGAACGTGACAACGTGAGTTGTTGTTATGTTCTGTTCTTCTGCTTTCAGAATTGAGAACTGTGTTAAATGACCAATCCTCTCACCCCAAACAAAAATTTTGGTAGGGGTTCACAAAAATTTTCAATTAGCTCAGCTCTTTGATTGACAGCTTGATAAAATAATGCAAAGTACCATAGCTCATTTTGCAAAGCCTGTACTGTACTGATAGTGTTTTTGGTTACACATTGGGGCCTTGTGTGCTCACCCTGAAGCAATAAACTGATATTGTGTCTGGAAAAGGATGAATTTTAAACAGCTGTGGGAGGGACTCAGGTAAGTGGGTTAGGAGAAAAAGAACTGTTTGTAATGAGAGGATCAGGCCTTCTAGTGTTTTAGCTCCTGTAATTCAAGTTGAAGACTTCAAAACTAGACACATTTACTCTACAGTTAAACGCAGCCTAGTGGAAAACTGTACACGATCAATATGACCGAATCAGCTCTGATTACTCGTTGAATAATATACATTTAGCATCCCCGATGAATACAAACGTAGACTTATTGAGACGGTATACAGCCTTATCAAACCTATGCGATGGAGTATATTTGTTTCGGAGATGCATTTTACGGACAGAAAATTTCGTTTCAAATAAAATAAAAAATAAGAAGAAGAAAAAAAAATCGCCCGTAATCAATGACCTCACACCATTCCAAATTGACTTGAAAGCCATGGTCTAGAATATCGAATTCCCCTTTCCAACGAAGATGATGCACATCTTCGGAAATCGACTGCTTTAGGTCCCCCGAGGATAGGCAGTCCTAAACCGTTATGGTCTATCACATTGTAGACTTTTTTTCCATCCATATCCAAGCAGCTGCTGGCTTAGTATGGGCAAAACAGCGTGTGGATATCTGAGGACTGGATTTTTCTATCATCATCATATATAATAGAAAACCTGGACTGTTTAGCAAATACACCCTGGACAAAGTGAGAGCTCCTACTCATTTGATTGCGTGAGGTGTGCTAACTAATCGGTCTTTATGTCCTAAATAGCCTTAGAAAGCTCAATTATTTCTTGGGTTTTGCATGATGAAACGGTCCCTCTTACTTTTTGTTACATTCTCCTTCTCTGCCTGAATACCTCTTATCGCCTCAGGGAGGAAATGGAGCTCACTACACCCACACTTGATATAGTCACATTTCACGTCTGATTAATCGATTGACAGAAACAGATATATTAGAATACACAAAAAGTTACATTACATTTGAGGTTAGGTAACAGGTCAATCAAGCATGTGTTAATTGCTTTTCACGAACTCCTAACAAAATGAAAGCTTAGCTCATTTTAGGGCACAGATCATGTGACAAACTCAGATATTAGTTACACCCCACACCGCCTTTGATGTACTGGGGTGTCTATGTTGCTTTTTAAAGAAGAGACGTCACGGCATGGGCCTTGAGAAATGCTCCGGAAGACTTGCTGACAATTCGAAAAGAATTTCATTAAACCTTTTAATGAGTTTGGTCTGAAAATTACCATCGAAATTGACCTCTACGTCCCTCACTTTATCAATGTCACATTAAGCATGAAAGATGGATCCTACGCTCCCTACAGGAAACAGAATGACTTCATACCCAGTCAAACCACCCTTTCAACATACTTAAAGATAAAAAAAATTATCCGCATGGCCCTAAATAAACGCATTACCGAGCTCTATAACAACCAGGCAACTTTGAGGCTACAACACCTATCTACCAAAAGGCAATAGACTAAAGCGGATTCCAGTATAAACCGGAGTATCCTGGTGAGAGTCGACAAGTCCCAAAACGAACGAGGAAGCAAAGGCTTCAGAGATTAATTTGGTTCAACCCCCTGCACAGTAAAATAGTCCAGGCTAATGTTAGACAAACCTTTCCAAAGCTCATGGCCAAACACATCCCCTCGGGACATAAGTTGCACAAAATATTCAACAAAAATAATATGAAAGTCCGTTACAGCTGCATGGTAAACGTGAAATCGGTCACAGACAGCCGCAAGTCTTACTAAGGTGCCTTTAAAGAAAAATCTGACATGCCTTACACCTGCAAAAGTCTACAAGGCTGGAATCACAAGTAAAACCATAACACACTCATACATAGGCATGTCCGGCGGCCCGTTTTTAAGAAATGTGCAATCACCACAATAAATCTTTAACACAGAACGCTACCAAAAAGGGGTATCAAAACACGTCTGGTCTTCTTTCTTTCTTTTGTATTTACACGATGAACCCACTTGTCCACTGGATTGGAAATATGTACAATATTTACCAAGATATATTCAGCGTTTAGGTCGATAACAATAATTAAAAACTAATAACATGTTAATACAACTACAAATAAAAAATAATAAAATCAAAATTAATCCCGTAGTAACGGAACAAAACAAATGTTCAGAAACTATTGCAACTTTTCTGCTACACTGTGTGTTATTAAAGGACAATACCCCGATCCAAAAATTCCTCTCACAGTAGAGTCTGACAAACGCACAAGATATACCTTACCATTTTTTACCTGATTTTTATGATACGCTAATAATGCTATAAATATTAACAAAACTAAACAAAATGCAACCGCGGTCTCGTCTGGTCTCTTTCATGGACCCCTTGCCGGACCCCTTCTGGGTTTTGCAAGCTTTATAAAGCTGAAAAATGTGCAATTTATCGATAAGCGCTCATCCCCCTCTTTAACAAAAGATTCGAGATCCTCTCACAATGGCACTATTCACACCTACACAAGAAAGTCACAAACGCGAACAATGGTTCAAAATGAGCACAGCAACGACTTGGTTTCTTAGACTTGTAACTTCCTCCATATTACTGACTTCGGACACTAAGGGTAACACTCCTTGCAATAAAAGACGCTGCAAAATCTGCAAGCATATCGCTACTGCAGAACGTATCAATATCCTGACGCAAATTTTCCAATTATTCCCCCAACCTTCACTGTGAATCCTGTAATGTTCTATATATTCTACCTTGTAACCTATGTAAAAACAAGTTGTACATCGGTGACACTGTTACGGTACGTTTTTTCGTCTAAGGTTCAATAACCACAAACAGTCTATCCATGACAACACTTTGGATTCTCAATGGCGGAGCACTTTGCGTTTTGAGATATGCATACACGACATGTCAATCGCACCTCATACATTCGTGTTAACGGATACGTGTACTTACGTTGGTATACATTAAAGTAATTAAATGTACTACGTATGGTATTTGGGGATTTACGATACTGTTACATACGGCTATTGTAAATGTGTGTAAAAACGTGAAGGGGAAACGGTTTTTTGGCCCGATGGGTCGTTCTTTCAGACGATTTCTCGCATATCGATAATCTCTCGATTATCAGCAATAGTATATATACACATATATATATATATATATATATATACATATATATATATATATATATATATATATATATATATATACATAAATATATATTATTGCTAAATCAAAATTGGTAAAGCTGGAAAATCTGGCTGAGGTGAAAAAACGATGTTGACTCCACCGGAGTCAACATATATATGTATATATATAAGTGAACCAGTGCGGTACTGAATAGTCGCATGAAGACCTTAAGCCATTTTTCCTCAAACATAGGCATTGCCTTATACTGAAAGAGGATTAGCCTCAAGCAGGATTCGAACCAGCGACCTCCCGCTTACAAGGCGGATGCTGTGACCACTGAGCCATTGAGGCCTATGTGATTGAGCGCGGTCAACTAATTATAAATACTGTTATAACTGTTATAACCCAACAGTATTCCTTACTCCAAAGTGGTTTTCCTAGATTTAGAAATTACCCTTAACGAAGGTCGTATTAGTACTAAACTCTTTACTAAGCCATCTTGTAAGAATCCTTTATATTTGCACTATTCTTCGTTTCACAAAAAGTCGGTTCTAGACAATATCCCTTTTTGTCAAGCTCTCCGCATTAAAACTGTTTGTTCCAATGATGATGATTGTGATAAGAATTTAAAAACTTTAGAAATAAACTTAAATAAGAGAGGTTATCCTACCGAGGTTAATCAAAGAAAAAATTAATAGGGCTAAAGGTTTTCCTCGTAGTTCTTTACTTAGGACCAGCAAAGGTGAGAACTTTTCGACTCAAGCACCAAAAGCCCCATTTGTGGCTACTCGTTATCCTCGCTTACCTCCCTTACAAGAAATCATTAATAAACACTTCCATATTCTTTCTTTGTCAGATAAAATGAGGGAAATCTTTGTTTCACCACCAAAGGTAATTTACAGACAACCCCTAACTTAAGAGATTTGCTCGTAAGAGCGAGAGTGCCGAGAAACACTCCGACAAATTTGGGGAATCACAGGGTACACGAAAAAAACTGTGTTACTTGTGAGGTTATGCCCGTTATAGACCCCTTTTAAAGTTTTTATACAGGGAAAGTTTTAAAAATACTAGGTAGTTTTAACTGTATGTCGATTGGGGGTTATTTACCTTATTAATTGTTTTGATTGTGGGAAGCAGTACGTGGGTGAGACGGGGTGCCAATTAAGACAGAGACACCGGGGTCATAGACAAGAACTGAAAATAGCTAACACTCCTCTTGGGAAACATTTTAACACGGGTTGTAAGTTTTTCAATTTAATCGCCATTCAATCGGTCGAGGGACTTTACAAAACACAAAGGGAACAAAAAGAACTTTTTTTGAATACACCAACTCCACACGTTTGCACCAAAAGGGATTAACAGTCGAAAAAGCCACAGTTCATAGCCGTTTTTTGTATTTGTATTTTAACATGGTTTGGTAATTCAGTTTACTTGACAGTTGACCTGTTCGAAATGTTGTATAGTTTTCTCCGTTGATTTACTTTTTCTGTTGGAAGTAATTGTTTTCGATTTGGTTTACTATGTATCCTTCTGGAAACACGAAGAGAACTTTTGAGTTGTACGGTGGAATTTATTTTTTATTTATGTATTATATATCATATATTATATATACATATATATATATAAATATATATATACAACAAATAGTAAAAACTGGTAAAACAAGAGCATATATTTAGCTTTCAGGACCACCGGCCCCTTCCTCAGAAACGTGTTTAGACCTGTTGTGTAAACACGTTTCTGAGGAAGGGGCCGGTGGTCCTGAAAGCTAAATATATGCTCTTGTTTTACCAGTTTTTACTATTTGTTTTATGTTTTTACTGGTGTGGTGCTTTTCCATTTGGTTTAAATATATATATACATATATATATATATTTATATATATATATATAAATATATAGAGTGAAGAGTGAAATGTAAACATGTATATGCAAATTGAAAATAATTTATAATATAAACAATAAATCAAACTGAAAATCTGCCCCGACGAAAAATTGACCGTCTCCACTGGGCCTCGAACCCAGACCTTCTGCTCTACGTGCAGACGCCTTACCAGTTTGGCTATAAAGCCAGTCCTAGCTGTTCGAGTTTCCAGAAAGGAGTCAATGATTCGTCGAGAGGGCGCTACACAGAGTTGTGGACATATATCCATTTCAAACTCCGATCGACCTTTTGACGCGAAGAGATAGGAAACTGTAAAGATATACTGTAAATATATATATATCTATATATGTATATGTATATATATATATCTATATATATATCTATATATATATATATATATATATATATATATATATATATATATATATATATATATATATATATATATATATATATATATATATATATATATATATATATATATATATATATATATATATATATATATATATATATATATATATATATATATATATATATATATATATATATATATATATATATATATATATATATTTGAAAAACGCCAGTACCCTGCCAAAATCCTCTCCAATGCCCTACGCAGAATTCAAGGAACAAGCAGAGAGGAAGCCTTGGAGAAAAGGAGCCAATCTGGTACCAATCTACGTATTCCTTTAGTTATTTCTTATCACCCTTCGGTCCGTCCTATTTTACACGCTATCCACAAAAATGTAGAGTTGCTCCGACAAGACCCCTCAATCGGTGATGTTTTCCCGGAACCCCCCATCACTGCTTTTAGAGTTGAGAAAAATTTAGCCAACCATTTAGTTCGGGCTTCCCACCCACAAACTTCTTTCGGCGACACGGATGGTACCTTTCCATGTAACCGTCCGAGGTGTCATACATGTCCAAGCCCCAACGGCAATCGCTTCATTGTCAAACAAAGATTCTCCTGCATTTCCTCTAATGTAGTTTATATTTTAGCTTGTGGGAGATGTAACTCGTTGTATATGGGGGAGACCAAGCGCCGCCTCGCGGATCGAGTCACCGAGAACCTTAGGTCCATCAAACAGAATCTCCATGAATACCCGGTGGCTGCACATTTTAACCCCCCTTCACCTTGTTCTATACAGCACTTAAGTGTTACGGCAGCTGTAATGTGCCGAGGCTCCGATCGTGACCGCCTTAGTGCTGAAAACCGACTGATCATGAGGCTAGGTACTCTCGCCCCACACGGCCGTAACGTTAGAATTGACCTTTTGTAATATTCTTCCCTTTTTTGAGCCAGTTTTTACTCCTTTTACAATTACCCGTTCGTGCTCATTTGTTACTGTGTAGCCCTAATTGTTATTTTTCTCCGGACCTAGTTTTTGTCTACTTTTTTCCCCCTTTTTTCGACCATGTTCGATTTGTTCGTGCACTTTTTCATCCAGGACGATCTTTTTCTTTTTTTTTTGATTTGTATTTCATTCTTCGCACTCATGTTTTCTGACAGTCACTTTCGTCCGGTTCTGTTTTTACAGAGATCGCTTCGGATTTGATGGTTGTCGTGTCCAATTGTTACTGTTGGTTTTTCAGTTTGGTTTTTGCCACCTGATAAAGGGTTTATACCCGAAACGTCGTGGAGTTTTCCGCAAAATTTTAAGCACTTTGTACTACCTCTTTTCGACCTGCACATTTCAACAGTGTTCCGCAGCATTTCGACCTTATATGTATATATATAAATACATATGTATATGTATTTATATGTATATATATGCATATTTTATTCTTGCCTTAAGGTGAGCGATATAATCCCGTTTCTTCTTAAGGTGTGAATTACCGTTGCTTAAACGTACGCAATAGGGGAAAATTTTTGCGAAGGGGGGGGGGGGGAATCAATTAACCTAAACGTTTACAATCTGTAATATCTGAAGATAGGAACCTGTGAATGCGAGCTTTATTGTGAACACAGAGTGCATGGAATTACTGCAATGTCGACGGATTTCCGCTTCTGTTAACTCATGTGTATAAGAGAATATTGATAAAATGTGTATGAACTTGTCAGAAAGGAAAAATCGAGGAAAGTGAAAAGTATTAATATATATATTATAGTTTTTGTTTTTCGTTTTGAAAATCGCAAGCTGCATTGCCTTAGTGGTTCTAGGTACATGAACGTTTATCGTTTATCTCACTAGTGAGCGTCCACCTGATGCGTAATATTTCTTTCTGGTGGCTTTTTTCAAACTTTCCTTCTTTGATAAAGGTTAAGCTCTACCTAGGATTGATCTTATATCAAGACTGAATGTATTACTGTGGCTGTAATGTTCCTATTATGTATTTTCTGCAGCTTTTTATCATGTCACTTGAAGGATCTGTCAGATGTAAGAGATCAAATAAAACATAAGGAAGTACGAGACTTGTCAGGTATGTATCCCTTTTTAAGGGGAAATATTGTGTTTGTTTTCCAAAGAATTTTCTTCCTTTTAAAACCAATATTTATTGGCAAAGAGTGATAAATAATTCCAAATAAGGAAATATGCTAGCCTTCTTTTCAAGAAATAAGTTTCCCTCGGATAGAAATTGAGTTGTTGTTGCTAATGAATAATTATTCACCCAAACTTTGAACTTTTGAAAAGATGCAACTTCCAAAACTCTTCCTGTGCGTAATATTTTGAGGTGAAGCTGTTGCAGGGGTTTATTGTTGAGACTGAATGATTTGAAAAGACTAGCTATTTATTTTTCCTGCTATGTTGGATCATTTTCAACGCAATATTTCCCTTTAAGTTAAATGAAAAATAAGATATATTTGGTGATCTCCTTTGTTTTGAACTGTGATGTTTTTTCAACTTTTTGAAGAGATGCCCTGTTTTGTGTATTTCATCCCCAGTTTCCAAAATGCAGAATGAACATGATGTCGTTTATGAACAGTTCGACTTCGACACTTGGAACTGGAAGACTCGAGAGAGGATGAATATTTTTCTCAAATAATAGACACCCACTAACTGTTTAGAAAATTGTAACTTTTTGCCTCGAATAGCTACATTTTTTGCATCGTTTTGAGAGCTTTCAACGTAGAAATTCTACTCACACGACATTAGCTGGGTCAGTAATCCATACTTACTTATATATAAATAGATTCGCTTACAAGCGTGGAAAGCCATTGTAATCGAAACACGCCGGTTGTGATCTTGCTAAGTAACGAATTATAGCAAGTTAAGGATGTTTAGAAGCGGTTCGCAATGACAGATTACTTTCGGGGCTCATCAGTTGAAGGTTAGTATATAATTAGGCAGTGTTTGCCAAGAGTGTCATGCAAAAGAAAAGAATGATTCATGAAATTAACAGTAAGATTAAATGTTTCATATATGAATGAAAATTGGTCTCGGATTGCCGGTGTAGCCTAAATAAATACGTGGCATACATAAGATAGCCACCGCACGGTAGATTTAGCGGAAAACCTGTTCCCGACATACTTGCGGGGATGACGAGTGCGTCACAGTTAACTACTTAAATATATTGACATAGTTTGATAAGTTGTGGCAAGAAAAGGACGGTGTAGGGTATGTCGTGTTAACCAATATTGAAGTTGGAATGTTGGATATTGGGAAAGGCCAATGTGGCAGTGAAGCTGTTGTCTTGTGCTATATCATTTGTCATGCAGATATTCAGTTGGAATATGCAAGTTGTGGAGGTGCAAGACAAGATTCCAAATGGGGAAATCTGATAGGCTGACACAACAGTAGGCAAATGAATGTTATTTAGAGCCTTTCCGGTCTTTCCTTCAAATGTGCAAGGTTCATCGACTAACCGGATAGCGCCCCACTTACCCTTACTTTACAGGAATTGTTACGTTCGATTTGTTTATACTTGCGGGTTACATCAGCTGCATAGGACTAGATTAGTCGGTTGCCCTTTGTTAGTATCCTTATGAAATAAAACATTTCCATTGTCTTTCGTAGTCACTACAATAACGTTTGATCTTAGTACCTTGCCACTGTGGCCAAAAGTTTGCACCTTCATCCCATATGTCGCTTCAAAGTAATCCAAATCTTTAAGAAATTTATCAGGAGAATACGGAAGCACTAAATGAAAGTACACATGCTGAGATAAACCAAACACTTTTAAAGGTTACCTCTGTACACAATGGTGTGAGATATCCACCAGAACAAAATCTTAACAATTATTTTAGCTGAGGAAAGGTTGCAAATATTCAAACCGGAAATTTCCATGCACCATATCCCTCATAACATCACGACTACAATTTTAGTGCTTAAATCTCAGCACCACAATACACGAATAAAGAATAATTGGACAGCTGTGTATTCAGAAGTGTAATTTGTGGTTAAAAGCACACTGGTTGAAAGGATCTTTCGAGGTTTTATTGTAAAGAAAATTATGTCACGTGAATTTTCAGAACACCAACTATGTCTGTTGAACCTATAATTGAGACAGTTTACAACCATTTTAGTCAAAAATGACGATTACGACGATCACGATGATGATGACAATAACTATAATGAAGAAGATGACAACGATGGCGATTACGATAGCGACAGTGATGATGATGATGACGATGACGATGGCGGTAAAGATGACGATGACGATGTTGGTGGTGATGGTTATTATGATGAAAATGATGACGATGACGACGATGACGATTACGATAGTTACGACGACGAAGGCGGTGGCGACGGAGACGAAGATGATGATAATCATGACGACAACGATGACGGTGATGGTGACAATGACGAAGAGAATGTATGAAAGTCATGGCATAGATAAGTTGGAGAACAAATTAAAAGCAGGAGTTGTATTTTACTTGCTCTATTACAGACCACTAAAAAGTGCCATCCGAAAGAGGAGTAAAATGAAAGCCATAATTTGTTTTAAAAATCCTGGGAAGTATATTGGATATTTTTGAGGCAGAATAAAATGATCTGAAGACACGTTAGATACTAATCTTGGGATTCTCAAGGTCAGTGACATTCAAAGTGACATTCAGAGATATTCAAAGTGATATGTATACCTTTGTCTTCAAAGGTGTAACAATTTTAACCCTACAAGGTCCTCATGTTCTAACCTCAACAAGACATAATGCACTCTTTCTAGTAAACCGTTTTAACATGGGAAACTACTGTTGGATATTATTGTTACAAAGTTTGGACCGATATTCGAAAAGCTATTAAACTTTCCGGATCTTATGAAACTTTCACAGACAAAATCAAATCTCATTTGAAAGACAACTACTCTACCTTATCTCCATACCAATCTGGGGCCCGTTCCACAAAGAGTTACGCACAATCTTAAGTTTGATTCCCCATACTTAAGTCAACAGTAAATCAAACTTAAGATCGTGCGTAACTCTTTGTGGAACGGGCCCCTGGACCACCCTGTATTCTTGTCCTTTTTATACTCTTCTTGTTTCTTTCTTTTAAGTTCGCTAGCTGCAATATACATACTATTGTTTTTCTTCCTGTTTAAAACTCCACATTTCACCATTGCATCTGTATATATGTATTCAATTAAATGTGTTTATTAACGAAATACACTGAACTGAAATGAACTGACTAGACAAAATAATGCGAGTGAGCTTCTCTCAGGTTGAATTATCAAGATATGAAGAAGGCCTACATATTTAATGTATGCAGAAGTTTCGATCAATCCTGGGCAACAGGAAATTAAGATGGCTATCCACATACAGATCCATGAACGCACCAAGATTACGCACAATAGCTCTTTTTAAGTTCTGCTTCCCTACGAAAGGGTGACACTGACTCTCAAGCTGGACTGTTTTGTAAAGGACATGTCTACTTCGGTTTTTTCATCATTGAACTTGATTAAAATTTCTACACATCTACAACTTGACGTCACAAATATATAGTAGCAAATACAATTCTGTATATTCAGGGAAAAACTTAATTAACATTTTGTTAATCCATGAAATTATCAACGGTCGAAGTATATAAGAAACGTTCCCCAGAAGCCCAGAATTGTTCCTTCGACCCCATGACAAAGGACATGGGTACCGGAGATAATCTCAAATATGTTGATAGCCTTTTAGAATAGTTTTAAGTGTGATTTAAACATCTGTTCTAAGCGCTACTTTAGGAACGTTAAACTGCATCAAAAATTTGGGCACCACAACTCGTCAAAGTCATCTGTGTCGAAAGCTGCAGGTCAAGTAATACCAGTAGGGGAAAGAACACATTGAACAGGGATGACTCGGTACTAAGTCCAAAACAAGAAGATTGAAAGAGGAAAAATTTGAAACAAGCTATTCTATTATCTTCGATATAGAGGTAGACATGATTCCTGTAATCTGAGCAAGACGGATGGAAGTTAAATTATGCCTCGACGTGCTTCAAACATAGCAATCTTTTGCATCTCAGACCTCTCCAAAAAGCAACAATTTTCCAAAGTGTAGGGGACTCCTTCCTTAGACTCATTTCTACAAGAGTGTACAATCCCACCTTCTACTTTATCTTTAAGTTAAAGGTGACTACTACACGTTTGTGTTTAGGATGTACATTTTTGCGTCTTAGCACTATTCAAAAAGCAAAAATTTTTCAAACATAGAAAAGGGCCCCGCTCTCAATGCCAGTCGGTAGATGTTACAGCTTGCCGCCACCTCACAATTTAAAGGCACGTTACTATATTGGATCCGTAAATGTTATATGGATGGCCTGCTGCATGCTGGAGTGTCTTTAACTTTCTTGTTAAAATATAAAGCGATTTCTCTAGGTAAACTATCAGAGGAAAATCTTTTTGGTAGGCATGGCGTTTAATTAAATGATGAGAGCTTTCATTAGATTTTTTTAAAGATTTATTAGCAATATTTTAAAGTTTCTTCCTCGATGGCACTATTCAGAGGCCTAGTTGATAACTGTTATCTCCGTTGAATTTGCGAGGTAGGATGGCAAGGCATGGTGGGAGAGATTTGAAAATAGCACCACCCATGGTAAAACATTCCCCTGAAAGCGGCTATCCCTATAAATGGTAAGTTGAATCCGCAGCCAAAATGTCCCGGTGGCCTTAAATTAGCTCCTGCCGGGCTATTTGCTGGGCCCTAGCTGGGAACAATATATGTTTCTCAGGTGTTTGCACGTATGGCCCGGCTAGCCTTTACCAGCTGTAGCACAGTCGAAGCCTAGCTGCGGTCAGCGGACAAAGCTGGGCTTTGGTGGGGCCCAGCTGGGTTTCAGCTGATAAAGGTTTATTCCAGTTGGGACAAGCGTGAAAGCACTTGACAAACACGAATAGGTTCCAGCTGGAGCTAAACAAGTAGCCCAGTAGAAGCCATTTGTGGCGCAACTGGGCATGTTGGATGCGTTTTTGGTTGCGACGTCCCATGTTAAACATGAGTGGGTTTTCACATGTGCAACATTGTGACAGCTATTCAATATGTGCGTTTTATGATATTTTTCATGAAGCTCATTTGACACAAAAAATTTTGGATGAGATTACTAGCTTTGTGTGGTGCGGGAACATAAGTACGAGTACAGGTGCAAGATCGTCAATTCAGGTATGAATCTGAAGAAAAATTAATTAGGACTATGATTACGGGTATGAAGACAAAAGTATCAGATTATGAGTACAACTAATGGCACAAGAAAACGTGTACACTGGTACTGGTATGAGTTATGGTGCAAGGTCATATCGTTACGGGTACAGATCGTAAATATGTTTTTGACTGCCGGTATGAATTTGTCAGTAGAGTGGGACATGTTTACCTGGTATTGGCTACTGGGTATAGATGAAGACCTGGATCACAGGGCATTACATGAATACACCGAGCAAGGCAGGCGGAACCACAGGGTGTGTGACCTATGTTGATTCCACTTCATGAGGTACTTGATTATAGGTACGCATGTACAAATCGATGAAAAGATTCATGCAAAACAGGCCGTACAAGATAATGTACAATAGACTGGAAGGCTGATTTTCTGGCCTAAAATTAGGCGACTACTGTACTACCACATGAAATTTTATGGTTGTATGGTTTTTGTTACAACGATGTGCATCTGGCATTGTGAAAACAATTGTTCCTGCGTTAACTTCCTTTAGAAAGCTAAAAAGACCAATGCTACACTAATATTTAATGTTTGTAAACAGGAGTGGTTTGTGGGTGGGGAGGGGATGCAAACCAAATTTGATGACTGCCATGGTATAATCATAATAGTGACATTGCAGACAAATCAGAGACCGAAGAAACTGAATCTATGAGTGATCTATGGGTAATGCATGGTGCCGAATAAAGCTAAATCTTTTAATGCGGTCACCAATTCTGAGAAAAACACTATCATTACGTTCTTGCAGCCTTGTAAGTTGTATTAAATATAACACTAAAAGAATGGAAAAAGACAGACGGGTTTTAGAGTTGAAATTTGTGATATTTGTCGGTAGAGAATGTTACAAGAAATTTAGAGTAATGTTCACGAACCCTACAATAAATGTACGTCTCACTTAACTCTCATTAAGGGTCATAGCAAGCCCTATGTTGTAACTTGTACCGGTGTATGGTCAAAACGGAGTAACGAGACATCACATCACCATCTTCATGAGTACTAAAATATTTAAATGCATGTGATCAGATTTGTATTTGGTGGCCCTTCACTATGATGATATCAAACACTGTTTCTTGGATATGTACAGTGCTGAAACACCAACACCACTACGTCTGGTTCAAAGGCACATATAGTACCTCAAAGGACGGGGATGGGGGCTTACTTGCAACTCGACCTTTTTCCAACCAAAGATTTGTATAAATGTAATATAGGTCTATACTAGTACTAAAATTTAAAGATAAGTGATTAAGATTGTTTACACATATCATATAGCACCACACATTAGGGACAAATAGCCAAGGGTCACATGCCGTCTAAAATTCCAGGAACATGACCTTGCCCTTGTAATCAAGTGCGCTGAACGATGGAAATATTTCCATTACGTTAGTAAACCATCATAAGTATAATTAAGTCTCTCACACAATATTTGTTTGTTATCTACGGTCCATGAAAGTGTTGGCAGCAAACTTTCAAAGAACAGAAAAACTCTCAGACTGCAGTCTGTAACAATGTAAAAAACTCTTTAGCCTGACTAAGGTCGGTAAGTTACGTCCAAATATAATAATGTTGCGCATGAAAATATTCCTGAACTTCCTTCCTACAATTGCACTAGCAAGCACCTACAGCTACACTGGAGGTGAACTGTCAACCAAGCCATGCAGTCTTTATACCCTCTAGAGATATTTTGGTTCAGTGCAACAGAGCCTTAGGGAAAAACATGACTTAAAATGCACCACAATTAAAACATTGAAAGCAGAATATCATGGTATCATGACCCGCAAAAGCATCTTAAAGTATAGATGCCTCCAAGGTTATCCCAAAGAGAGCACTGGAAGCATGCCAATGTTTATACCTTTTGCACATATTCATTCATTTTACATGGGTGGGACTGACTGGGCTTTTCGCTCGAATTTAGAAACCACCAATAAAAAAGTGATGGAAAGAACAATAAAATAAAAATTTCATACAAACATAATTAACTTGCAGACGTAAGGAACACAAGTGAGCTAAAAACAGTAGCCCAAGGCATAACGTTTATGTGTGCTATGTTACTGTATAGGGCAGTGTTGGCCGGTTTTAATCCTTTACCGTTGTTTGGGTCCTTTTGGACCCATGCGGAGAGCTCGGCTGTCACCCATCTTTACTGTTTCACGCGGAGCTCGAAACTGCGAGTAGCTACCCAAAAATTCGGCCACAACAACGAGAGAGACAATAGTGTAAGGTCACGGGGTCAATGACCTACGGAAGCCGATGCGGGGCGGGCTGCGTCCGCTTTTCCGCCCGCTCGCGAGGCACGCAAATATGCCCCGATCGGAGCACAACGGTAAAAGGTTAACCGGGGCGGTTTAAACCACCTGGTTAAAACCGGTTTAAGCATTGTTTAAACCGCACAGTTTTGACCACGTAAAAGTAGTCAAAACTGGTGAAAGCTCACAATATGCTATTTTTCAAAATAAATTAGATCAGAACTTGTCCAGAAAATGTTAGAAGCCTTAATTAAATCAAAAGACAATGCTGAGAATTATTTGTAAGCTGGTTGATAACACTTCTAAACTAATATCCAAATATTGCAGGTTGAGTTTATTGAGTCTTCTCCTGTCAAAAGTTTTGTGTTAAGTTTGTTCAATCGAAGTGTTGTAAAAGTATGAAACCTGGGTGCATAGCCTACAGTGCTACTTCTTTTTCAATCTACTCATTGATGAAGATTACCCATGAGATCTAAGTTATGTAGATAATCCTTTAATTACATGTTGCCCAACTGAGATTGGAAGGGGAGTTTTAACAGAGCAGATTGCTGATATTGAAACACTATAAACTTTAAAGTTGATGGTGTGAACTAGTGAAGCACTGAAACCTGGCCCATCTTCAACAATGCAATGGTAAAAGTTTTTGAAGGCTTACAAAATACTGATAAAGTTTCTTTCAAATGTTAAAGAGTATGAATCTTTTAAAACGTGGTAAAACTTTTCTGAAGGCTTACAAAATACCGATAAAGTTTCTTTCAAATGTTAAATAGTATATATCTAAAAAACCTCCAGAAAATACAGGGCAGTGTGGCTCTCTGTAAAATTAACCACCACTAGAATATTTCCTCATTGACAAAACCAGACCCAACCCTACAGTATTTTGCAGTGCACACAATCTGTAAAGGGTACTTTTGGTTTCCACATTGCACAAATTGCCATTATTAAGAGTACATAATTTTGGGGATAATATGACTCAAAGAACGCATTAAGCATCAAGCAAAGAAAACTTAAGTTTTACTACTGAAACATTTCAAGTCATTCTTATATCACAGTTGGTTGGATGTATGAATTTATGTTTACCGTTTGTGACAAAAATGGGTAATGACCGGTTTTGACCGGTTTAAACCTGGTTTTGCCGGGTTTAAACCAGGCTAAAACCACTTTACGGTAAAAACCGCTTTTGACTACTTCTGGGCCGACCCTGGTATAGGGCTTTTGGACTTTGAGCCAACTTTGTGATTCTGAGATGCAGTTTCATGTTTGTGATCAGTAACAACTGAATATTCAACAAAAACAGTCAGATCTGCTGGGTCTTTGAGTAAATACAAATCTTAGCAGAAAATCTCAAGGAAAAAGCAAGCAGTACTGGAACAGGTACCTTAAACCTATATTTATTGCCACTGGTATGTTTTTTAATTATTAATACATCTTAAACAATGCATACACTTCATATGGCCTTTTTTCAAGTTCCAAACAGTAGCCTATATTGTTAGGGGTTCTGCTAAAAATCTCCTATTAAACCATTAAGTAATGACACTCTTTAGAGGAGAAGATACTTTCTCAAGTGCACTTGTTTGTTTACAAATTCTTAACCCCGCAAATTAGGAAAATAGTAAAAACTGTGTAGTAGCAGAGTTTGTAGGGAGTCAATTTATTGGTACTGATCACTGCATTTTGCAGTACGATTATCCTACTTTGCATAAACAATCTACGAGGCAAACAGAAAATGCTTATCTAAGGATAAACTCAATATCTATGCATAGAAGCTCCTAATTTGCAAAATATATGCTAATTAGCCTTCGTGCAAAAGGGATTTTGAAGAAGAAATCAGCGTTTGGCCTAAAAAATGTCTCATGAAGTTGAATATGGCTGCATTTCACTCAAAAATTCATTTTGGCAACATTCGTCCAAATATCTAAGCCATTTACAACAAAAAAATTTGCCCTTAAATTATAGAAATAGAAGATTTTGGAAAATAAAAGATTTCGTGGACTTGATCCTTGTTTCTTTCCTGAAACGTCATATTGAAAAACCAGAAAACGTGGGCTAGTATGATTTATTAGTGAGGATGTATTGATGTGTGCTCATTCCAGAAAATGGCAGCCATCTTGCATTTGGTTTCAGAAAATTTGCATGGCCACTCAGAAAAAGTGTGAATGGAAAGGATTGTGCAGAAAAGATTAGCTGTAAAGAACCATGGTGGAGGCATTTTCCCTGAACTCATACCCTTCTCCCAATCAATGCGACTTTAAAGTGTGGGACGATTCTAGTGGCCACGTCAACAAATCCACAACATGATTTTTTATTCCTCTACACCGATCCACATAGGTAGAAACTCACGAACAAAGCCTTGGAAGGTTTTGAAATCGCCTAAATCAGGTGCGTGAAGATCCAAGATTTTAAGAAGGGGGATGGGGCGTACCTATACACAGACAGACGACAAGTGAGCTTGGAAGGCACGACGCCATGGCGGAGAGGAGTGAGTTCTCACCTTAGAAAATTTGAATTTCAGATGCCCTCAGATAAGAATTTTCCGTATCTGGAAGAATATTCTACCTACCTGAAACAAAAATGAAACCATTGGTCATCGAAAAATGGAGTGTGTGGAGGGAGTGCCCCCACTTCTATCTGCACCTGTAGATGAAGCATACAATACGGAGAACTTTCAAAGTCAGGGGATCGAGAGACAAAGATTTAAAGTTGAAATTGATTTTGAAATCGGTGAAAGTGTTGACTCGATAATTTTGCGGAATGTGGCCTTACCTACCCTTGTGTACTTGGGGCCTAGTTCTCCAACGTACACTTTGTTTCTAAATTTAGCCTAGGATCTCGACGTACAACTGCTGGCCCGGTATTTTGCAATCAATGTAAATTTGTCCACGGGAAATATGTGCTTATGGTATGTAGGTTTTTACAGGCTAACTACTAAATAGGCGTAGTGCTGTATCGTCACAAAAATTTTGTAGTGGTGCAATTGGTTGTTCATATATCTTCTGAGTGTCAGTGCTCCTCCAGAGGGAAGTAAGGCAAATGTTCTTCTCCTTTCCAGAAAAATTCTCTTGTCGAGGTAAAATACCCCTTATAATTTCCATTAAAATTAGAAAATTGTTAATATCTTGCTTTCTTACCAAAAAAGACACTATTCCAGCAATTATTCAACTTATATATTAAAATAAATGGCCTTTAAATATCTTCAACGTGAATATTACAGGGACCTTGAAGCTAGTGTTCCCCTGAACCAACGCAAATCTTAAACAAAGAACAGCATCACTTTGGAGTTGGGGTTTACTAGTAACAAAATTTTCCCTTTTTGTGCTTCTGGCACAATTCCTGGCCGTATACGCTGCGTGCGATGTCTATAACACGTGCCATAGTGACATCCCTCTCCATTTGTCACTAGCAGCGGCCGTGCTGACTAGCTGAGAATCTTACTTGGTCAGCTGAATGCCGACTAGGTACAGAAGCTGCGCCATTTAATGTATTGGTAGACCTATGGAGCTTTTGTAAACAAGTGCATTCATATTGTTGTAACATTTCTTGCAAAAGGTTTTGGAAGAGGAAAGGATATTTCAAAGAAAAATGCAATCGGAGTGGTAAGCAAATTACTGGCAGGTAGTCAAAAGAAGACAGGTATAGTCTTTTTCTTGGGGGAAGGTTGGGGAGGGTATAATAACATTTTTTCGTTTTTTCTTTTGATATCTGTTTCTCTGGCTGTGGTATCTAAGCTGTGCCCGGAACGTTACAGGTTTCGCTTCAACCCTAACCCCATTTCCCATCCGACAACACCCTTTGTGAAAAAACAAAACAAAAGAGAAACAAACAAAAAAAAAAACATAATGACAGTGAATTGAAAATGTCCAAATTTCTCTTTTCTAAGATCGATAAAAATTGAAAGGTTGTTTAGAACGGCTCCGTTGAATTTACGAGTTAGTATCGCAATTCAACATGGGAGACATTTGAAATGGCGCCACCCATTGCAAAATATTCTCCCGAATGAGTGAAAATTGATTTCCCCCGAAAGTGGTTACATCCCGAACTGATAACCGACAACTTTTAAGAAAGGTATAAAACACTACAACTTGTAAAAAGAGGTTTACATTCACTTTATTTACAGACACTTAAGGAATCAGCAATACTTTTCTAGGTAATTATTTGCAAGGGTTAGGCTCAAGAAGAAAGACAAACTTTCGAATATGTTGTTTATTTGCCGGTATCCAGATTTACTTCATATACGCCGGAAGAGAATATATTATCGGCTGAATTTATCTTCCTAAGAATTTTCATGACATCCACTTCAGACATGAAGATAATGCGTTTTCGCATACTCCATAGATAAGTAGTGCCAAGCAGAACAGGATTGCTTGAAGACGAGTTAAACATAAGACCAAGATTCATATAAGCAAATTAATTCGAATGAATTGATACAATTACGGCCAAGGTGAGACATGGAGTGAGTCGGCGATCAGTAAGCTTCCTGAGGTATGGAGCAATAACGTTAAAAATGTAGATACCAATTAAGCTTCGTGTCTCTAAAGAACACACTGGCATTTCTCAAAAACCACCGAAGTGTTTGTTTTCGACCATGGAAGCTCTTTCGCAACAGCTTTATAGTACACATTATTGGTCTATGATAAAACGCTCTGCTTAAAGTTTGCAGATAACACTTTTCAAGGACTTTCAAATTCTTACTTGAAGTTAAAAGTTAGCGCCAACTCATTTGCTCGTGACCAAGTCACAGGTCGCGTAACAAAAGAGAATAAATAAAATGTAAACAGTAAAAATCGCGTGACAGTAAACTGGCCGAAGAAACGAATGTGCAAAGTACTCATTTACACGTGTAAGCTAAATAAATTTTATCGTTCGTTGGAGTGGTGGAGTATAACCTCGAGTGTTGTGGTGTAAACGCATAAAACGTTTTTAAATAAGCTAACAACAGCAAAGGATTGTGAAAGATTTTACAATGTCAAGTGTTTCCTTATGATCTGACATAAATCTGAAATGAATAACCTCGAGATAAGGTATAAAAAGCACAGAACAAGTTTTATTTGGGGTCAGGCACAGTCACCTAAAAAGAAGAGGTTTGTGTTGAAAGACAGTTAGCCAAGGAAAATGACTGAAGTTGGCTAGAACTATATAGTGAACACTCTTCGAAGCTTTGTCCATTTGTTAGACATACGACTATTTTTCTTAATAACTAATATTACAGGCGTAGTTCTTTAAATTCCTTCGAGTCTCTAAACTATAACAACATACGGACAATGCAAGTTTTTGAGAACCACTGGGTAAAACATTTTGTCTAACAGGTAACAAGCATTTTGTTCCGTGCACTTTGTATGCAAATATTTGCACATCGCAGATTTGTTATCTTCTCTGCAAAAGAAGCACAATGTTGTATATTGTCACGTGTAAGGCCAAGCAAACGAGACAGGATGTAGGCCTATGATTCAGCATTGCAATATGTTGTCAATCTTTTAGGTTTACTGCACCAAAATTAAACACCCCAATTTTGGTAGGTTTCCGGCTTTTGCACAGGATAACGACAGACTTTTAAAGATCATGGTGATCAAGACATATCAAAAATATCTACTTACGGCAACGACAGTAAGCCACAGCATCCCCTATAATCCTTACTAGTTAACAAAAACCCTACTCTAGCTGCTGTTTTCTAAAGCCCAGTGAACTTCGCATCAAACTTCGATCGGTATGCAATGACGACTCTTGGTGCACAACGCAGTGCTAATCAGAACGGAAATTCAATGTCAAGATGTGTAGAATACAATAGATAAGTCGCATGGGTCAGTTACCGTGGCAGCTGTTCCTCTGCGTGTCCATTTGGTTAGAGTGACTCGTCCAGCGAACATATTTTACCCTCTTCATTATCATTTATAAATAAATATGTCTTTAAATTGTCTCTTGCTGTACTGTTCATAGTGGAACTAAAGACAGTAGACGTGCAAGACTCAAGAAACAATGTCTGTCTACCAGTTGTCATATATCATTTTAGTTAGCATAATGATATCTAAGGAACATCAAATTTCATACGAGGAAATCAGAAAATGCCCCTGCCAATGCCTCCAGGTGCGGATCCAGACATTTAAAAAAAAAGAAAAAAAAAAAGAAGAGGGCTGAACTAAGTGAGAGCGAGTAATGGGGACGTTAGCCTGATTCTCTGCCTAAAATATCAATTCTCTCCGAAAGACTAAGTGGAGCGTCACCATCTGTTGGGGCGGAGCGAACAGAAAATTTTGAAAAATCATGATCCCTAGGACAGCCGCCGAAAATGGAATTTTCAACCGACTAGTAAGTAAAATCGAAGCAATCATTATTTTGAGCTTTCGTTTGCAATAACGTTCATACTTTAGATTAAAATCAGTGTTAAATTTCAAATTCTACCAACTTCGTTGACCGGTGAAAATCCTTTCTCAATTTCAAGGGAGGGTGGCAATGCATCACGTGCCTGCTACGTAAAGCCTTTACAAGTTTCATCGAACTTAACAATGATCCCATGTGTTTGAACAGTCCGATTAGCTTACACTCAGGGACTTACATAACCGAAGTTTACCTGAGTGGGGAACTGCATCAGAGTAATTGGCTCTTAAAAACCGATCTACAGTCATATGGCAACTGCTCGAAAAGAGCTTCCTTCTCTTACATTTTATGCATGACGTTTCGTGACGTCATAAGGATTTGAATACTAATTAGCTAAAAGTCATGACTTTTAAAGTAAATTATCTCAGAAACTAGGAACCAAAAATCTTCAAAACCGTGAAAATCAATGAATAAGATGTAAAAAATACTTTCGGTGCCTGGTTCTGAGTGAACTCACGGGTAAAAGGGAGGATTTTAGTCCATTTTATGAAACGTCTAAAATGGGTTTCAATGCTCTGCAAAATCGTTCAGCATTTATTCGGTGTTGTTTTAAACTACTCAGTTTTTACTTCAATAGAGAGAAAATTTTGTTTTCTATCTGGTGGTACCATTTTTGCGCTATAAAACATTTTCAATGAGTCAGGTACTCGGTAAATTCCACCACGAATAGATTGTGGCGCCTAGAGTATATACACAGTATAGTGGGCCTACTTTCGCGAAATGAACGTTAATGCAGGTCGTCCTATGTAAAACGTTACAACAGCAGCCTAATTCATCATCCTCACCAATATTGTTCCCACTTCGGAGAAAATGGTGTGATACTTGCTCCTTCGACATTTTTGCAACATTTTGTTTGTTGTTATGTCATTTACAAATTAAAGTAATCAGTAGTGTCGCACTAGAAGGCTATATATTGTTTGAATGTGATATGCCTGTATACACATACAATGTCATAGTCATAATGGCAAGCGCTGTTGACACAGAGCAAAACTGCATCTTGTTTGCACCAAAACAGTGAAAATCACCTCACTTTAGAAAGAGTTGGGCTAAATAAAGAGCTGGTTTAAAAATCTTTATACTAGGAAACTCTATCAACTTCCATCCAATGTTCATTCTTTGAAAAAAAAAAATAAATGCTATGCATCATGTAGTACACTCAGTCAGCATAATACATTGAGCAAGAAAATGAATGAGAGACCTTCTAAATGGGCCTGCCTAGACAGGAAGGGACTTGCAGGAAAGATCATCCTACAATGTTTAACAACTGCTATTGATTATCCATTTACTCTGGGTAAAAATGAAAAGTACTGAAGGCAAAGGCAAATACCAATGTTGCAAGGGAAGGAGTATATCAGCTGAGGTTTGGCAAATGGGATATCTTACTTTGATTTCCTTGTGAATAAAAATTATATAAGCTAGGTATATGCCATACAGCCAGTACTCACAGCACTAATTTCTGTTTCCACTGAAACCGCACTCCTTCATTAAAGTTAACCAGAACGTTTTAAAAAGTCACAGTTTAGATGGCAGTACGTAATTGCCCATGGGGTAAGGTTTTTAAATGATCTAAGCTTATAACGGGCTAGAAATTGTATAAATTGCAAAGCTGCAGCTTTGCAATTTATAAGCTACCTATGGAACTTTATAGAAATAGACAACTTGAACTTAATTACACAGTATACCACTATATACTGTAGGTCGATCTATTATGGAAAATGATGGAAAGGACTGAGTTTTTCTGTTTGTGGCACAGTAACTATCAGGTAAGAAAGAATATTAACCCATGAATATGTGCAGACTGAAGTTGAACCCTCTAAATTTGGACTTTGTTTACTTAATCCAGGTTGACTTTATCATGATTCATACGAGTCCTAGGTTTACCGACTTCACAACAAAGTTACATGTAACTTATTGTAAGCCCCCCACTTGCCAACATTGCAATGTTACTGAATATGCCATGAAAACTGAAAGTTTTTAAGAATGTAAATGCAATGGGTACCTGTCCTGCAAATCCCACAGTACATAATAGTCGTTCATTATTTTGTTATGACCGACGTAATCCGAGCCATACTGGAAATTGGAATAGTACTAACAGTAACGTTGTAGGATATACAACGTTAACTGTGTACATTTACCAATACCATATGTACTATAGTACATACTACATACATATTGTACGCTGAATACCCCTTCGGGTTTAGCAGTTGTTTACAAAACAATTTATAAATTAAACTACGTAATTTTGGTATCAACAGAAAGCCTATACTATAATCTTCAAACGTCGATACAAAAGAATCGTTTTACATCCCTCAATGAGTCAGGTACTCGCAAAGTTTGAGGTCCTAATTTGAGACATAAGAATCGACTGCCTCTTTTGGGAGCGTATTTTTTGCAGTATATGTTTGAAAAAACCTAAAAAAGCTTTGATTTCTCAGAGAAGGAAAGATCAAAATGTCCACTTACCGTGTCGTTGTATCCATTTATACGCCTACTTATACATTATTCAACATATAGGGGGAGACCCCTTGTCAGTCACAGTTCCGCGAAATCTCATTTGCGCAGATCTAAAAAGGCGGGAATGCTAGAGAAGTGGTCACTTGGCTTCATTAACTGTACAGCTGCATGTTGACTGTCTAATTGTCTCTCGTTTTTGCGCAAGGTAGAAGCCTGCACACAAATTTAATTAAATGCATCCCACAGAAAAAAGAGGGCACGTTTTTTATACTCAACAAACAACCAGCCGAAACCAACGGTTCCTGCACACTTGATCCGAGCGGGTACAGTTGAGCCGTGTGACGTGTTTTACGTCACATGTAGTCCTGACAATTAACTGGCTAGTTGAGCTGGTTATTGCCGCTAAATGGAGAGTACTTATAGTTCAGTCGATAACGCTCATAACCTGATGAAATATTGGCCGTCAGCTATTCACATTTTTCAAATTTGTTTGTTTTGGCCAGGGAGTTGCAGGTCTCTGTTTTGTCTAATGCAAGGCGGCAGGAACGTAAGTAGATAGCCTATTCACCCTGATTGAATATCATACGAGGTTTGTGTATTTGGAAGAAAATGATGGGCCTGAAATAGCCCCCTTGAATATTCTCGTAGATAAACATTAAGCTTATTATAGGGTAGTTGTTGTTGTGATGAGAAAAGGGGACCTAGGCCGTAAACTCCCTTCCTTGGATCCGCGCATGGCATCAGACTAAAATATGTATTGGAAAAGGATAGGGAATAAAATTAATAACACATTTTACTACCTATCCCTTTTAAATGGTCTGAAGGCCGTGATATTGGTCAAGTGTTGTCCTTCAGTGGACGTATCGTCTTTGGATTGCAGTCTAAAATTTGGTTTCTCCGAACGCTTTTGCCAGCTAGTCGGGAGGACTTTGAAAAAGGATTTTACTACCTAACAGCATTAAAATATCCCTCCGCAGGGATTGGGAAGGCTAGATCTTTTTGAGTTGCAATTGCTTTATTGTAGATATGAACTTAATGCTACCTAAGATGGAGTAGGGGCGGTTCGCGCAGCCGTCCGTAGTAAACTGCTGTAATAACGTTATGGTTACGACTTTATACCACAGGTTTCGAAACACAGACTTAGGGTATTGAATCTATCTTTGTGCACAACATGCAGCAACCTCCTACTTGAGATTGTCCGTCTCCTATGAACTCATCCATCTTCATTTCCACTTTATGCATGTTAGATAGGTGTTTAGATGCCTCATAAATCAATATGCACCATGCATGTCTATGTTAGACATCTTAATGCCGAATATCAGTGACGTTTGAATGTTGCACAGTGGTTTAAAACTCTTCGATTAAACATACTTGACATTTGTGAACGTCCAGTTGATTGAGCGAAAAATAAATTGTAATCTATGTTTTGACATAACTTGTGGCTAAAATCAAGAATGGTTTCTTTAGTTTTCACATCCAGCAGAACATTCAAAATATGTTGTAACGTCTGAAAATAAAGTACTGTTATTTGGCAATGGTTTGCCGATTCCAATTGATGATTGTATTTGGGTAATCTTTGGTAATTGCTTAATCCGTGGGTTTGTTTACTCTTCGATTGCCTGATAATATAGCAACACTTTCCTTTGATATGCTTGGTTAACTTTCCAATTGAGCCGTTAAAATCTAGCAGTGCTAAGCAGCTTTGGGTCCCTTGTTCAATAATGAATCGTGTAGGAAGACACGTAGATAGCCTTCCTATCCAAATATTCTCAGATAAGTTATAGGTAACTTATTAACTCGAAAGCAAACTTCCAGGAAAATCATTTCCATTGTAAATGCTTGCAATATATCACTTTTAATTTCACGTTCCAATGTTTGACTTTATACGTCTAAAGTGAAAGAATCTTTTGAAAGTTGTAATTTGTAAGTTGTAAGTGTTTAAGCGTAGTGTTTTAATTGCCTTCCTTATTATACAGGTTTGCTTTCAATGAGAACTGTGAAAGGTCACATTGTTTTTGCTACGTTTTCTACTTTAGTTTGGTTTGCAAAGCATAATTTCAGGAGATCCATTCAAGGCATAAATGGCAGTTTAAATACTGTTTTGAGTGTTAACGCTTCTTGGAGTTATCTTAATATGATCCCCATTGTTTGTACCTCCAATTGTTCGATACAAGTTTTTAGCATAAGCATTTCCTTCTCCGTTTAAAATCCTGTCCTCGCTATGATGAATTTGTTCACATGTATCGTCGTAAAAATGTTTGAACACTTGACATTTGAGAAGATGGAAAATACAGCTAACACTAACAGGTTGAACACCTTCACGCACATTGGATGTTTTCAAAGTACATACACAATCTTTTGTTTTAAAGGCAGTCAGTTTTCACTCCAAACTACATTTCCTGTAATAGTTCCCAGAAAATGCCAACTGATGCAGCTCCCAGCCCTCCAACAACTGTCTAAATATCATCTGCATCGACACGGAATCGCAGTTAATTGTTTCTGTGTTAGTATACAAGACCCCAGTGTGTAACTTACACACTGATACTGTAGAACATGATGTGCAATATAAGCTTCAATACTCATGAAACATTTTGCACTTGCTGGCAATCAATGAGCTGTGTAAATTGAAAATTTCTGTGGGCTACTGTAACACTGTAGTTTGGGTTGAGAGTGCTAGGTTTGTAACAAGATGAAAAAGTCCTATAATATTTTTTACGTTACTAGTTGTAATCGCACAAATTATTGCAGTTTCCAATGAAATTTGAAGGAAAAAGTCTGGAAATCGAAAGTAATAAAGACAGCACAAAGTTTTTAAGAATCGTTCAATATTTTTTATCCTTAATCAGTTAACAACAGGTTGATTGAAAAAGCTCGGTATGTTCAAATACTTATAAAATAACGAATGAATTAGATCACTTAGCCCAAAATGGAAAATCCCCTGATTTCCTGTGTTCTTAATTACAACATTTTCATGTTATTTTATAATTTTTGAAGGAATTGATTGAATAAACACCGGGCCTTTACGCTCCTTGTTCAAACCTAAATATACACAGTATACAATCAAAGAGTCGGATATGTTCTTGCAATAAGAATCAATCTACATGCAAGTACCCGAGGAACCAACGCAATATAGGCCTATTAACACTAAATGTTTGCAGGTATGCTTCCGGGTAATCTCATTTCAGCGTCCGCTACAGAAGGGAGTAAGTGTACCGGGCGCGTAGCCAGGATTGTGTCATGGGGAGGGTTTTGGTATCATGAGGGGGGGGGGAGGTTCGGGCACGATATGAGGGAAAAGTCTATAGAAAAGGAGAAATAACCGCTACTTAAGTTGTTTTTTGCATTGCAAGGCTTCGTCATGCGGTTTTAACCCCCCAAAGCACCCCGTGGCTACCCCACTGAAGTGTACTTTATTTGAGAGCGAAGGATAGAATGAACTGTTGGGTATTTGAAAAACGAAAAGCTCGTTCTTGTCCAGGGAAAACGGAAAATTAGTCAGGGCAGCTTTTTAACCTAAAACTAAATGCATCGATTAAATACCTTGATGAGTAAAACCAAAAAATCCAATATACTTATAATAGTATTAATTCGTCTACTTGCTAATCCTGGCTTTATTTCACGTGAACAGTATTTTTCTTTAAATTAATTGTTCATACCGTTTGACTGCCACTTTGTGCCAGCCCTGTTTGTTAAATTTACCGTTTATCATATGAAATTTATATTCTTACAATTAGGATTAATAAAAAACTTGAATATGCCTAGGCACGGTCTTAGCGGAGATATCTTCCAAAATACCAGCTTGCCGGCAGATCAGCCGTAATTTGCATTGTCAAATGAAGTCTTCACATTCACGAGGGCTTAACGTAAAGTAGCATGTCCCTTTCCTTTCTTTATCATCTGCCTAATATGAATAGAAGAAGCAGATATAGGTGATGTTATCATTTCTTTTCTTTCTTTTTTAGAATAAGAAAGCCAGAAGATATCATCAAGAGTAAAACGATTTCTAAAGGCCCTATTAACACCACAACCGTCTTATTACAACTCTTTCAAAGCGAGTACTCTATTCTTCATGTCCACAGGACTTTCTGACTGTGCTGTGGCATTCTCAGCATGACATTACTAGTGTTGGTAACGTAGCAAGGAATAGATCAATGCACAGGCTGAGAGGAGTTAACACTGGTTATTTATTGAACAAAATAACCACCGTAAAGTGAGGATGTTTAACGTAGAGCTAAAATGAAGATGACGTTTATCTATAAAACTCATAAGCTACTAGGTGAGGTCGGGAATCCTGAACGGTTCTGCGCTCCCTGTAATGTGCAAAGAAGTACACTAATTAAGTAAAGTATTTACTTACCGCTTGTACTGTTTTTAATATATCACCAAGTTTCCTATGCAATAGGGCAAACGGGGGTCGCTTTTTAACGATCTTTTGCCAAGACAAGTTCATAATTTCATAACTGAAGAGAAATCATGAAAAAGAGGAAGGGGTCAAATAATGTAGGTATCAAGAAGTAAAATAAATTAGCAGTCTAGAACACGTTAATCGAATTTTGTTAGAGAGAAGGTTGATCATAGGCACCAATGGTTTTTATCTCATAGGGAAACTTCACATTATAACATAATATTCTATATTACACTTTCTTAACATGTGCGAAGCGTAACCGTACATGGACGAATTTAATGATAGTATATGACTTACACGGACGAAGGGCAATTTAATGGCTGTGGTAGACGTTTTCCTTCTCTAATTATGTTTTCAATTTCTGCAGTCGTGTTCCCTGCATATGGCGTGTTACCTGAGAGATTAAATTCATCGAATAAATATATTTAAATTTTTAATGAACTGAGTTAGTATATTGTTTTTAATGCTTCGTTTCAAGCTTATGGTGTATAAAGTGAACATACAGAGAAACTTGCGTAATACCTAAGGTGAACAATTCCCACAAAAGTACGGAAAAACTCCAAGCATCACAGGCGGGTGTGTATTCACGCAAAAATATTGTTTCCGGTGGAATCCATGCAGTTGGAGGATTACTCTGAAAAGAAATTCATACATTAGAGGTATGAAGACTTCAATGGCAGCCGTGGAATTGATTTCAAATCAATTCTTTTTAGAAATCACAGCATAAAGCTGTCGTGTAACATTTCACTGTTTCAATTATCATTAATCAATGGATTCATGGGGCAAGTCTTTTAAATTTTAAACAACATCACACACAAAGCATTTAGCACTTATTTCAGGGAGCTTAATATCTTGTAAAGTATGGTTAAATAAGTACCCTTTTGAAAACTTCCGTGACCTTTATCATGGCCATATCATTTGGTCGAATATCATAAAGCTTGCACGCACACTCTGATGTTAAAAGAACCTTCTTTAACGATATAAAAGGATGGCAAAACTGAAATAAAAAAGATTCAATCGAAAATCATGTTCAACCATTTTTATTTTGCAAAGGAAAATATGTTGCTAATTCAAAATCATGGAATAATATGCTCTAATGGGAATAGGAATAATGATAAAAGAAATGGTAATGTGCTACGATATAAAATCACTTTCTAAATATGTCAAAGTATCATTTAACAGGACATATGTATTGACCTGATCATGTTTCATGAGAGCCATGAACCCCATACCTTTATAACGATGCAACCAAGTCGTTGTCTCATGTAGTTATGCCACAAAACTAGAAATCGCTTTTATTATGATCTTTAGTAATAAAAAGATTAAACATTTTATCATACCTCTTGTGAATGAATAAAAGCCATTGCTCCGGCAACATTCACAGCAAATGCAAGCAACTCTTTCAACTCTTTTGTGAAACTTGTTTTCACCTCATCGTCAATGTCCGATTGCTGATATCTTGCCAATACAAAATCTCGCAATGAGCCGTATTCAAGTAGTTCGTAAACAATTGAGTAAGGCTCTTTGAAAAAACAAGACAAAATAATAAAAAAAAATAATAAATAAATGTTAATAACTGCATACTCCCAACAATGAATCCCCCATTCACATCTTTTTCTGATCAATAATGAAACGCACTATGGAGGGGTTGACGATGGATAGAAACGTGACGAAATACCCCATGTTTATAATAAGAAATATGCTATCTACACTAGCGAAGGCAAGAATAGTGTTTTGGCTAATTTTAGAGTCTAATCCAAGGCTTAGAAAGGGATCTTTCGGGAGGGTGACTCTTTCCTTTGAGAAATTTTTGAACATTTAAGTTCACTCAGATGTATACTGGACTCAGATTTGAAGCTACCTGAATTCAATGCTATGGTTAATTCTTTGCCAACTTTACTGTTGGTATGATTGCATTACGGCTTGAATAGTCACGTTATTTCCTGGGAAGGAGTGGTCTGGAAATTTTTATCATAGTTCCATCAGGTTTCATCTTGTAAAGTCTTCAAAATAGTCCAAATATCCCATGGCAGCATGAAGACAAATACCTTTGGCGACCAGAATACAATATTCCTGACAACTTCAGTGTCAGATGGAAAAATTTATATAAAATTTAAAACATCAGTCAGAAGGTTTAGTCTACTTGTAGAAAAGATATTTTGAGGGATAAAGATCATAAAGATGAAACATACATTGAAACTGGTGACCATATGTATAAAGAATTACAACCGTTTTTTTAAAACCACTTTTTCGACTAATTATTGTTTTTCTTACACGATCGACTTGAAACTTTTTAGACCGCATTGGAAGAAAAGGGGATTCATTTTTGATGTACTGCACGGTATTTTCAATACGTATAGTAACCTTTTTGCAGCAACGTACCTGTTTCGATATTTATGGTGAGCAGGGTGATAACATACGACGATTTCTGTAAAGCCAAAAGTTTTCTTGCCAGCAGTTTAAATTGAGAGGCTTCCTGAAGTGTCCCTTGATCTAAATGTGTTCGTTGAGTAAAATATTTAATGAAAGTTGCTGATCGTTTGAAAAAAGGATATTTTCAAAACTTTTTGTAAACAACTGAAATATATGAAGTGGGGGTTTATAGATTACGTGTTTCATTTTATCCAATTCCGTATTTGCTAAAGAAGTTTCAACTTAAACTTGCATTACAATTGAATTCCCGTGATTGAATTTGAAATCTCTCTTTTTTATGCTAGCCCTATTGAACTGGCAACGTAAGTTGTTGCAAGTGTACAAAACAATTCAAATTTTATTCTACTCACCAGAAAGCTGTTTTTGCCAAACATTTCCTTGAACACTGCTATCAAGAGAATATGTGCCGCTAAAATACTCATACAATCCGTGGACACTTACTTTGGTATCCAGAAAAACTGCCACGTTGTTATCCATCTGTCCTGTGGATCCAGACATAGAGTTCTGTATTAGCTGAATTACTGCTGGAAATTTCCAACTAACTTTTACTTTTATTAAAATCGTAATAAAGAGATCTATTTGTGGCTGACATCTGTTTACTATTTGGCAGTACCTCAGCTTATATTTTATGCAGTCATTATCACCCAATTACATACCTGAATTAGAATGCTGCTTACTCTCAGACCTCTTCAACGTAATAGGATTGGTCAAACGTAGTCTCATCACCGCCGCCTTGAATGCTTGAAAGTGCATCTTCAACAAGGTGATCTCTAAAAAATAATTATTGAATACTTCACAATTGAAAACGTGTATTCCGTTACAAAAATATGTAATGCACCCACTTTTCTGATCAGTTGCAGTATTTAATTGGCGAGTAGTTTGCAGTTAACGTTTCTTGACAATCTGAATATCGACGCCTATGCCTGAATACAACTTTAACAATGTATTCTACCAGCCAATGGTTTTCAAGTAACGTTGCCAATTCGCCCCATACTGAAATAACTAGGGTATACTTTCAATCAGGCAAAAAATGACCCAATACTGCAAGAATGTTAGGTAGACTGTTTAGTAATTTCTCATATTAATATTAGCTTTGGGCAACTTCAAAATAGCTATTAGAAGTTGAAAGCATAGAAATCCCTTTTTTTTTAACATTAATACCCAAAGATAGTTTTTATTCATGTATCCATGTTCACTCGTTACACGAATAACCCGTTAAAGTTAGAAGGGGTTTTTCAGTGGCTTTTCACAAAGATCCGGCATAAGAGCAGAGAGTTGTTAACAACTCCCTGATGAGGCAAAACAAAATCCACACCATGTTGACCAAACCAGTAGCAATACTCTGACTTCTTTTTTAATATAAATTTCTGTCGAAAAATACCTTCACTTCTCATCAAGTCAAAACTTGTTGAAAAAGTGGATATATCGATTCAGATATCTTTGCCTTTCTTTATAATTGACTGCCCTGTTTGCGATTGCAATGCGCTGCTGTTGGAATGTTTGAATGTCCTTTTCTTGTAGAACTAGTTTAACCTTGTACAATATGCATGAACTATTTATACCAAAAATGTTGTAAATGTTCCTAATAGCGTCAACCTTATCACAAAAAGCATTCAACGAAATTTCAAATAGTTGTGCCACAATGAATTCCCAAATTTCCCATAATAATTCTCTGAAGAAAAGGCACTTTTTAAAATGAGTATCTTGTGGAACGCTGTAAGATATTGAGACGGAGTTTTCACCTAAGAACAAAGGCACATTTTTAAGTATATGAATTTTGCTTAGGCAAGTATTTTTAAACCCACACCAAGCACAGGCAATTACGGTAACTATGTTGTAATAAAATCGCTTTATAGCTTGATATATTGTGTTGATAAAAACGTACTTGAACAATAGAATTCTATTGTCTTTGTATTAAAAAATTCAGGTGTAAAATTTTAAAGACTTTCAAGACTAAAATTAAAGATATATTTAATTGTGACCTACAAAAGGAAAATATACCTCTGGCAGGTCCATACTCCTACGGATAAAAATGAGTGGAAACTTTTCATGAGGTAGACGCACGTACATTTTTAAGGCAAAGGAAATATTTCAACCAATAATTAATGGAATAATTTTACAACTTTTTTGTAGGTTTATTTAGATTTAAAATGCATTCGGTCATAAGCCAAGTGGCATGAAAATGGAAGTCTTTAAATTCGCATGAATATCTGGATAGAAACTAACCTTTGATAATACACAAAACAACTATAAGAATCACAGCTGAGGAACCTGACAAAATTAGAATAAACTGTATGTTGATGGAGCTGTTAATATCGTCTGGTGGTGCCAGATCACTTTCTGTTTGAAAGGAAAACAAAGTTAACAACTCTTAATGTTACATAATAGTTTTTCACACTCAACAGTATAATATGCTGCTACTTGGAGCATACTACGCCCCTTAAATTAACTATCAAGATAAAAAAAAAAAAAGAATACGAAAAATTACATTGCGCAAAAATCACTAATTTTGGGGTCCCACAAAGGAAACCTATTAGCGATGATTTGACAACCACATATTTATTCATGCTACAAGCATGAATTTTGTCTTAAGTTAAAGCGTCAATTTTTTTGTTACTTTGCATACTACAAGTAAAAACTGATGCATTCTTTTCATATTAAAATCAATGACAGAGCTCCCAGTAACATCTTATGCTTGATAATGACTTTCAGCATAATAGGGGATGTCAGTATATGACATTACGCAGAGTGATGGCAGTGGACTTTACTTTTTGAAACTACTCAAAACGGCTTCTTTTTTTTATAAGCTTGACAAATAATTCAGATACAATTATTGAAAAAGGCAGGGTATTACTTATCTTTTACAGTTCACTTAGCTGGCAAAAATAACACCTTTCCAACATGCAAGTGAAAGGTACTCTTCTTAGGAATGATCGACTGTGAAATTTGCCGTTTAAGTTACTGACCATTGGTAACTAAAATTCGTCTCTATGAAAAAAATATCCAAAGCA